>MNPL01002916.1:0-14781 GCA_002081605.1 Tropilaelaps mercedesae
ATATATATATATATATATATATATATGTAGAAAGGCCTCCAAATAATGTCTTATCCTTGGCTTAACAAATAATTTCTAGTTTTTTATTTTTCTTCATGTGTAACCTTGCTGTGTAACTTTCTGTGTAACATAACTGTGTCATGCGCCTAGCAAACAAATGAATTTTAAAATGTTGCATTGTGTGCTAGGCAGGAAGGTCCCTGTAGAAATAATCTAAAATGGCTTGAAGGGTTCGGTGGGAAATATTACTTGGTCGCTGGCGTTGGGCTTCTACTACCAAGTCAGCTGCTATCTTACGTGTTCTCCTCGCACTTTGAGGGTTCGGCTGTGATTTAAGTGAGTGAACTCAAGCACAAGTTTCCTAGGCTAAAAGACTGCACTGAGGCGATATCTTTACAAGGGTTTTTCGTAGGAAAGCCTCTACAACAGTTCCGAATTACTGCAGGAATCACTTGGAGCGTGCCGCCGCTTAACATAAACCTACCGTTTTTCGCAAAATTCTTGCGGGAATATCACTTCGACTTGTTGAGATCACTATAGACGCTTTCAATTTAACCCACTAGAATGTTTCAAATTTAACTGACATCTTCGAAGTTTTAGTTAATTTCACCGTATGTCGATCCCTCTATTGGCATGTGTGAAAGGCACATTTTCATTTCTTGTTATCGATATGTAGATCTATGTGAATGATTTTGCGCACGTTCAGCTGAACATCTAGGTTCCGCCCTACAAACATCTTTTTTTTTGATGGCATGGAGTTAGCTCATTTTTGATGTTCGCCCTTCTTCGTTATTCATTTCCGCAACCTCAAATGCAGGCCCCGGAACGATTCATTGGCCTGAACGCCCTCCCTTTTCCGTCGGCTTCCCTTGCCATTTTAACCTTACCCTCTCCTATGATCAGAGAGGACGTGTTATGTTTAATGCCAGTTGCTATCTCAGCATTTTGATGAACGCTAAGGCTGTAGACTTGTATTTCCCACGGCTGCAGGGTCAGCGTATCCTATAATAAAGAAAAAAGGGGTGCGAGCGGGATATACTTCAGACAGCTAAAGAAAGACGCGGCTAAGCATCATGTGACACTACAATAAATAGTAGTTATCAAGTCTTCTATGTGGTTAATCTTTTTGTTCCTTCGCTTGGTGGCGCTTGTTGAACACTGACTAATGCAAAAAGCATTCCATACCAATATATGCTTTGTAACAATGTTGCTTTTAGGAGCAGAGGCCAGACAACAGAACAGAAAATCTAATGTAGTGGCAAAGCCAGTCGTTTAGTTCGACATTTGTTTTACACATACACTGCTCTCTGTAAAGCCCGGGCTACTGATTTTGAGTAGCGTTGACGAACCGCCTAGATCGGTGGCTTAATACATTCACGAAGGTCTTCCCACCAGAAGAGATATTTAGGTGGTGCATGAAATCATTCCGTTGTACACGTACATTTATGAGGGCCAGTGCGCACCGGTGTGAAAACAAGGCGCTCAATTTCTAAAGGACTCGACTACAGACAAAAGCTGCGTGTGATCACCCCAGCCTAGCTAAGTAGAGGCACACGAAGGAACCCTTTGAAAGAACGCTTTGAAAAGAGTGCAAATGTGTTTGCATTACACCCAGGAATCAATTGTGATACAGATTCGTTTTCCACGGCACCTGATCTACGACCAAGATGATAGATTCTACGTGAGAAACACTTGAATATACGCCTTTTATTAAGTGGTTTTCGGTGGACCTTTTTTCGATATTACCGACGTTGTTTTTGTCCGTCGGAAATTGAACTATCTAGCTTTACTTCCACTTTCTCCACCAGTAAACTGGATGCTTGTTTATCTTCAAGTGTTAAAAAAAGAAGGCGTGAGGCTCTTCGCGGTCGAGAATCGTATACTTTTAGTTGTTGATGATATGCGTTTGCTTTATGTCAGCAACACCCATGGCGATACTGGACGGGCGGCGCAAGTGCACTAAAAGTCGAACAAAGAAATAAGTAAGGCCCGTATATTCATTTCTATTCAAAGAAGTTAGAATGAAGAATACAGACTGAGCAAGAAAGCAAACCTTTCTCGCGTCAAAGGAAAAGGGAGTATATGGGGGGTGGTGGGTTAAGCAGAGAAACTATTTGCCTTCACCCAAGGTACTCGCGATGCCTTAGTGAACATAAGAAGAAAAACTGCCTGATTCTTCTAACATTACGGCCGCTTCTACGACGGATGCCGCTATAGTTCGTCACAGTTTCTCTCCGACCGATCACCCTTCGTCTATGATCATACTCGCTCATAGCAAAAGGAAGATCTCAGGGTTGACGGATGAATCGACGACGGAGTACCGGTCACTACAGTGATCGGCCATCTTTCAGTGTGGCCAGTCGGAGGCTGGTGATTTGGTGGACACTACAATCACGACCACAACTTAGAGCACTGCCACCAACCACCACTACAAAAGCCTACCAGAGCCGCGGCTAACAAACTCTCACGTTGGACAATTTTGACCCGAGTTTCAGCGGTAATGCCGGACAAAGGACAAGGTAAGCAGGTCAAAAACACACGGAAAAGAAAAATACTCATTTGAAAGAATTGAGTACCATCACGATTATCATCAATACTATTAACGACAACAACATGATCAGTATCAACATGAATATGTAATGATAATGATACTGAGTGATAATGTTGATGATTATGGTGGGTTATGGTTACTAAAAATAAGTCGGCAGACTTATTTTTAGACTCTGTTTGCTGCATTGCTGTGGCCTTTGCCGCCAGCTGCCTGGGGCGTCCGGCAATTTTCGTTGACCAACTCTAGAGACGAAATGCCAAACTTCTTCAACGATATCGCGGCCGTTCTCAAAGAGCAGCAAAAGGAAAAAGAGGAAAAAGAAAATTCTGCCTATTTCTTATTCTGCTTCGTCATTCGGATGACCAGCATCGTCATCACGAGCCCCCAGCAAACGCTGCCTTTCAGTTGTTCGCTCGTTTCTTTGCTCTTTTCTTCATCGCTCGATTATTTGACGCTCGCGATGATCATCATCATCACCATCATCACTCTTCAGTTCATTCGATCCATCTAGGTAAAATCAGAGCGAAATAGGACGATTCGCGCGTAGATCTCAGAAGTAGCCACGAACGCTCTTTCCTACAATTTAAAATCATTCCACCTTTTACGACTTGACTCATTGTAATGAACACGCAGGCCCTAATTCGCATACACCTCTGGCACTACCTCAGACGCGCCATGTACATACAAATTCTTAGCTCTTTCTCTCTTCTTTCTCTCGAGGCATTTTGCGGTCTCTTCGGTGTCCCTCCGTCTGATACCTCAGGCATCGCTTGACTGTCCCTTTTTTCACTATGGTAAAAACCTATGGTAAAGCCTTCTAGGATCGCACAGCGAAGTCAAGGATCGCACAAAGAAGGCCAAGGTACCATCTTGTTTGAACATGGATTGAATCAACGAAAGAATTCTGGTTAATGCATACCATGGAACTGCACTACGAGATGAACAAAAATGGTTGAATCGCAACAAAAACCCCCGTTTTATGTGTCGTCTTCACCAATTAACAGTTGACTAATAAAAACTTAGGTCGTAATTTTTAAAATGAACTGATTTTTTCCACTGGTGCAGCTTACGCGGGTGGTTTTACAACAATAAATTTTTAGTCATGAATGATTTGAGGTTTTGGCAAAAACAAGTGTGCAAATCTCTAAATAATATGACCACTAACAGCCTATAGATCTTCGCAACAAGAAAAATCCGTCTTAAATATCTGACTGCTTCAGCGGCCGCACATTATTTGAACTTTAACGAACTTCAACGTGAACCTTTGTACACCTGAACATTTGTTGCGTCGTGTTTCGAATTGTTTGGAGCACCAGGGGCGAGTCTCTGCAGATACAAACATGGTTTGTAAGACGGGAAATCCTGCTCGACAATGTGTGCTTGTTGCATTAACGTGGTTGGGAAATTAGAACTGATGGTGAGCTACGCCGAAAGGATAAGAAACAGTTGGAACAGCAAAAGGACCTGATGATGAGTCGAGCTGATTCGGAGTAGGAGCTCCTCCGAGCCTATTTTTAGAGTGGGCGGAGACGCCCCTGCGCGATGAGAGAAACATAGAAGACCCTATACAATTGCGGCACCGCAAACGGTACGGGATTTTTTCGCGGTTGCACCTGCTGTCAACGGTGCAGTGTGAAATCGACCAAGATTAGACTCAATTCTGCGCCAACCGCTACTTGATTATGCTGGGTTTAGGTTAGTGTACGTATTTTTACATAACTAAGTATGCATAGCGTCAATAAATGGCTGTTAAACGAGAAATTCTAGGAACAAAAACCATATGTATACATATGACGCTCCAAGAATAAGCCTTTCCCTTGACATAATACTATTTTAGGATCCCGATTCTGTCTAGCAGTGAAAATTTTAAATCATGCATACTAGCTAGAAAGAGCAAGTTTGTTTGTTCTGGGTGTTGCGCGTACATGCGTATCCACCAGACTGCTTCAATTCGAGAGAGAGAGAATGTGTACACCAGAACAGACGTCAATTTGATCCGATGATCGGATTAGTGTATCATGTTTTAATCTGGCACTACATGAGTGACTCGGAAGCTGTAAGAGATTTGTGTGCAAATCTGTGCGTGCAGTGAATTTCACGGCTTTCAACAGAACTCAACACCCCCGGGAGATTGCATATCCTGTGGGAAGATGAGTGGATTCCCTTTCAATACGTTCAATTGTCTCATCTATGTGACCTGAAACAGCGAGTATGTGGGAGATGCATTAGTCTACTCGAGAAAATTATGTGGTCCGATGAAATTTCATGTATGTATTTCAATTTTGCAACGTCTAGTCTGATGAAGAGTCGCTGTATGACGTCAAGACAACTTGATCAACAAAATAGACTTAATTCTTCTGGAAACTGAAGGTGGTTCTTGTACTTGATAAATGCGGCGTGTAAGTTGACTTTGTGGAATAATAGTACGCACGTAAGTAAATGTATGTGTACGGAGCGAGAGAGAGAGAGAACACAGTTCAATGTATTTTCATGTTCGTATAAGTGCTGCAGAAGTTTTGGAGATCATTATTTTTTTTTAAATACAAGTGTGACTATTCGATCAAAATGTGAGTATATGCGTGATAGGCAGCCTGACAATATCTGTGCTTTGACAGTGCAGTAGAGTTATGTCTCTTTTTGTTTTTTTCATCTACTATTTGCTCCTGCCATGGAAATCTTCATCTTAACTTTGACAAAACAGCGCCAACTCTAAAACGTTTAATCCTCTTTTTCGCGTTTTTTTCAGACTAGAGTTTTCTTCAACCAGTATCCGTGGACCGCCCATTAAGTGTAAGCGGATCCTGATGTACCTATAGATATCTAGATAGAGGTAGAGTAGATGTGGCACCGATGGTGCATTTTTACTGCCAGCCCTGCAATGTTGAAGCAGTCGAACGAGACCAGCTGCCACTTCGGGACCGCTCGACGGAGGTCCCAGGGAAAGAAAGTACTTTGTAGAGGACAGCGCGTGGATGTTTGGCTGCTTCGTTATGCTCAAGCTCAAAGTAGATGCTCGATCGTGGAGTCGGTCTGTTTCATGAGGTTTGATGTTTTTATTGCAATCACCGGGGAAGTGGCTGAACGCATGGAGTGAGCAAGTAAACATGTGACATACAACAAATACAACGTACGCTCACATTATACTCAATGATTTTCTCCCCATCACCACCGCCCAGTAGATTACCATTGACGAACGGATTAAAGCACACACACACACACATATACGCAAAGAAACAGACACCCGGACACACAGGCAATACATTGAGAGCTTACACAAGGCGCTTGTGATCAGGCGCTTGGCGGGTGCGGCACAGTAAACAATTGGGAAGATTGAAGAAGCCTGTAAATCCGAGCTATAACGGTTATAAATACAAGCCTATCAACTTAGTACTAGTCGTGTAGTATAATATGATTTTCTATCGTAGCTTTGCAAAAGTCTCCATATTTTTTATAACTGCAATTTGATGTAGATAAATATTGGTAATTGCTTCTAAATGAGGGCCTTTGCGAGACATGTTGAAAGGCATAATGTTTTTGAACAAGTACGAGCACAACTGATTCGACGTCTATTAGACAGAGGTGCCGGCGGGGCGATGGTTATGTTCGAATTCAATAGCACTAAATTCGAAGCGTGATACCTTCCTTGGGTGTTTCGTATTTTTACTGTTCTTAATACGCAAGACTCGCAACTATCTTTACTCTTACTCTGTGCTTGTTTCCACTCGTTCTAAAAAGTACACTTATCACTCAATACGCTTGCATTTAAGACCTTTGCTACTTATGTATTGGTTGTATTTTGCCTAATCAGCACTTTCTTTTGGAAAGCACATTGAACCGTGTACACATAACAGGTTGCTTGTGTTTGGGTACTGAATAGAGATCCTAGACAACTTGGCTTGAATTTCCTTGCGTTAATGCTGTTGTATTGTTTCTACAAAACTACCTAAAACTCTTGAAACATCTTCTATAGTGAAAGATGTTCGCCCTGATCTTTGCGAAACACGAAATGGCAAACTGAATCAATGCGAAGGGTGCAAGTGGATTTGGCGAACTTTTTCGGATGTAGGGTTGATTAATGTTCTTGCAGGTCCTTTGCCAGTTCCGACGTACTGCTTCCTACTTTTTATTCTATCTCAAGATAAACGTAGCCACGAAGGTCGTTAACAGGATTTCAAGGTTTGTCCGAAACTTCGAAAACTTTAATCGGCCCAGAGCCAAATTCCTAGACCGAGAACCTCAATCGAATCGACAGTTGCAATCCATCGGGTGACTAGGCAGAACATCCACGTCAGGCAGGCGGATATTGCCTCTCAATAAAGCAGATAAAATGCAGCGGAATAACAACAGGAAGGCGAACTGCTTGAGGTAATTTTGGAAGGGAACAAAGGATCGACAGCGAGGGAACATAATGATATAGCAACATACAGAGAGATAAGCAGAATGTGAAAATATGGGGGGATTTAATCGATAAACGGGGCCAGCTTTGGCAAGCGGCAAACGCGGGACAACGCGTATAGGATTAGAATGAATTAAGACAATGATAACATTTTAAAGTCAAACGTAAAAGACCATAACTAATCAGGTTAATGCATCGGTTCTTCAATACTGTGCACTGGAGCAGGTATTACAAATTCCTATTTATCCGAAATAACTACAGTTTATATGAATACGTCGATAAACATGTTTTATTAAAAGCGATCCTATTTCTGAAAATGTATGCTGTAACAAATTAAATGGTATAAATATACACCTTCTTACCTACGAAGCCACTTTTCCAGCATTTGTTAACTCTGATATATTTGTGAGATTCATTTTGAGTCAATGGCACGAGGTAAACTATGATAAATATTCCCAACTAGGAAATTAAAAAAAGCCATCCTTAGCTAAATAACAATAAAGTTTTAAATTCGACATGTACACTCATTTCTAGCGATAATGACAAGTAGTTTATCTGCTGCCCTTATAGTGAGATTCATATGTTGTTGAGCCTGAAAAAAGCAGCACAAATAGAAGCACTGCAATACTCAGTATAGCGTTTTTTCCATTATTTGACACTTCTATGCTTCTAAAATTCCTGCTAGTGTTCTTCATAACGTCATTCACTGAAGTAGTTATTAAGAAGTGCAAAGCGACGGCATGTTATAAACGTTATCCTTGTATGTGCGAACGTGTCTGTTGAGCATCCTTTCTATGTCACGATTCCTGTCGTCTACCCTAGCTAGTTGTACTTTATTTACATCGATTGATTCCACTTATACGTTGCTATCTGCTTGTAATCAATGTAAGTAGCCAAACTTAATTGGAACCAATCGATCAGTGGTTTCGTAGCGGCGAAGTTTTTGAGTTATCATTGTTTAATAATGATGACGATACTTGCCACCAACAGAACGATCGAAACTTTTGCATGACAATATTTGACAATTTCAAAAGAAGAAACCGTTTGAGGAGACACGATCAGGCTGAAAAGAAGCTCTAGATCCAGTTACGCATATATGAGGTATTTCACTACATGTTGTGCCTGCCATTCGGTCACAACTAGGCCATTGGCCCGCGTCCCTAGCTCCCCGCGAACAACACATGCGTGCGGGAGATTTACGGCAAAGCGTTTTGTAACTGCGGAACACCCCATTGATGCACCTAAATGCACTTAGATGAGCTTAATTGAAATCAGCCGTTAATCAGTATGTCATACCTAGCGCGATGTAATCATTGCGTATACACAAAGTCCATGACGGTCATTCATCTCAATCTCACAGCGCTGTTAATAGTGAGAGATTTTTGTTGTTGTTGTTGTTGCTACTGGTGGTGGCGTTGGTACGAGACAACATTGAGACCGTCGCTGCATCCAACTACGACTCCAAGTGCACTCCTCCCAAACTTCTCGAGCAGTTCGGTTGATATATGCAGTCGGTCTGATACAGCGTTCATAGCCTATAGATCCTGTACCGTAAAGAGATAGTCTATACCTAATACAGGTCGATGGGCTGGTTGCTCGTGGTTTGTTATGGAGGCCGAATAACTACAGGCAAAAGGAGTCTGACCTTCGTACCTAGGAGTCACTGGATGACATCGTATATAGAATCTGTGAGGGACTCAGGCAGGCAGGGAGGGGAGCCCTGAAGGCTGATGGGCTGGACTGGGCTGGGCTGTTCCCAGGACGAGTGAGTTGGCGGCCTGGCGCGATTCTTTCTCATCAGAGAATTCAGATAGGGAGTGCCGATGAACTGACAGCCTCACCCGAACAGGCTGCCAACTGGCTCCTTCGTTTGCGCTCGAGCATGCTGGAGCTTTGTTGTTCTGCGCCTTCTAATGGTGATGAACTACCTATGCAACAGTCAGGTATAATGATATGGATGATATTCGTCGTACAGGAACTGGCGGTGACTATGAGGCACGAGTGCTGTCTTTTATTGGTAGCAGGGCCAGATCAAAGCGAGGTTACAGAACTGGAGAGTGCTGGTCAGAGAGGAGTGCTAGATGTAGCGTGTGAGCAAGCATACTGATTAATGTAGGCACGCTCGGGAGTGGATCATTGGCTTGATCTTCGGGACAACTTGGAAACAAATGTTTTCAAACGAGTACTATCATTTCCTTTAGAAACACTGATGAAGTTACCTCACACTCAAAGAATGCGAGCACGTTTCTAGAGACAGATACGTACTTAAAATAGTTCCACCACCGTGAGATAGAAGTAAAAAATCAGAAGTGCCTCTCAAAGTCCACCGCTAAGGTGCGAATTAATACGTACCTGCTCATAACATTGCTATACCAGAAAGACAAAATTTGTTGCGATAACGATGTCTACCCAATACCCGTACGTTAAAAAATGAGGAATGCATTTTAGGCCAACACGCTACGCAAATAATCCGTTACCGTTCGGACATTAACTCGTTGCGCATACACAATCTTCCGAGCAGATGTGCAGCTGATATTTGCCATTACCGATGATAGCGTTCGTGGAATGGCTCGTTGACAGTCTAAAAATATTTTTAGGGCTGACCATCAGCCAGCATTTGCTGTCCACGGTGGCATTTTTTTGCTTGACTTCGTAAGACGAACCCCATATAAATGTAAATGTGCAACGGTGGGGATCGAACCCATGCACCGCCTCCGGTCGCAAGGCGCACACGAATGTACCAAACCACCGGACTCGGCTCGTATTTATTCGATTTTTATTTCGTCGGCGGTCTGGTTGCTAGGTGCAGTCTCTTATACCGACCCTAGTTAAAGTAATCCACTGATCGGGTCGTACAAATGGAAAGGTTGTTGCATATATTGCATGCTCAAGAGTTCAACATGATTCGTTTATACTAAACCGTTATGCTTCTCATAGAGTAAACGCAAGGTCTGCGAGCGCGTGGTAACACCGAATCGGTAATATATTGGTTAGTTGCAAAGAATAGAAACATTTGAAATAATTCCGGGGCGCTTCTTCTGAGTCACAATAAGATTACCGCGAAAGTAAATTGCATTTAGGCATTAATCTGCTGTTTTTCATTAATACCTGTGTATGTAGGTAGGCACACATTAACCTATTCTTAAAATTGCTGGTGGTGCATATAGTTGGTGCATGTGGCTAATAGAAATAACTGAACTGTGGCGGTCATTGTTCGCCTCCTTTTGTTGCGGTGGCAGCATAGGGAGGCTCACAAAGATCCAGAGCGAAAAGTGCCAAACGGTTGCGAATGTCAGGATAACCACCACGATCGGAGATTAGTGAGGGAGTCCCGACAGGTTTTGCCAGATCGAGAGTCGATAACCCGATTTGCACAGCGGTCGTTATCTATGCAACTTCACGGCTCTGGATTGCTTTCTCTCTTTTCAAAGTGCAATTTTGCCGCACCGCATTTCTCCCGTATGCTTCGGTGGGAAAACTACGTCAAGTTATTCCGTGATTTCCGTGGCCCTAGCAACTACTGCCTCTGGTTCTGCGTGGCAGCTTGCCGTCGTTTTTGCGTTTTGCGTACGAAGCGACGAGAAAGATTTCTAAACGCTTCGTGCTCAGTTCCCGCATCAGTAGCCGGTGGTGAACAACCATTATAGATCCGCAGTTGGAACCAGTGCTCTTAGCCGGAATCCGCACCTAGCCGGTTCCCAAAATAAACGAGCTTTAAATTGCGCACGCTCATGAGCGCTACATTAACACACCAACAAAGACCTCACGCAGACACTCTTCTTCCTGCTCCCCGACTTATGGATGTTGTTCTCAGATGCTGCGAGAGAGAGAGACAGACGAAACTACCTCCATAAATACGAACGCATGCACCCCAATACACATCCATAGATTAAGTAGGACGCATAGCTAAACGAGGGTGGCTTTATGTTTCGAGGTTTTTTGCTTCTGCTTCTCATCGTCGCCATGCGGTTTCTCTTTCGATCGGGTCAACCTCTACCAATCTCGACCATCTGATGTTTCTTTCTTCGTCTCTCTCCCGGTCTTCTGTCTCTCTCTAGAGTTAGCTCTTTGTTTTCCTTTGCTGACGTAGAGTTGGCTGTGTGGCTTATAGTGTGGTTGGTACTTTCTGCTTTGCGGTCGATCTTTGCAGTCTGTTTCGCAACCACATACATAACCTAGCACGAAAGCGGAACAAATGAAGAGAAAACTACAAACCAGTTTAAAAGCTCGTCGAGCAGAAAACGGCTACAAGGGAAGGCATCGAAAAGGGTCGGATGCACGACACACGAGCAATAGCGAATTTCGTGAAACAGGACGAAAAATAGTGACGAACAAATGCGAAAGACGGGAGAGAAGGAGGTGAGAGCGGGCGGGAATGAGAGGGCCAGGGGGAAGGCAGGAAATGCGCGTGTGTGTGTGTATGTAAGAGAAAGCGAGATTCGGAACGAGAGGGACTTCAATAGACGACACTGCATACAGTGACAACACAGTGGGTCCAACATAAGCAACGCAAATTGGTATACAATAACAACTCAATGAGAATCCTTCGTTCCTACACAACTGCGGTGTCGACACATAGTGAAACAATGAGACTCATATGGACTACTACTGTTCAGAGAATTGATCGCGACTCTTTGGGTGTGACCATAAAATCTGGGCTGGATTTTTTGTTGGCGCTGGGTACCCCACTACCGCTGGTGCTGTGGAGCTCCAGTACAATGTTACACACTGTACACGCACGCACGCACGCACGCACGTGCGTTACTAATAACGTTAGCACTAATCAAATTTGCTGCATGTTAATGTGCACGACCATCCCTATTTGAATGGAGGCTGAAGGTGGATAGACGACAGCCGAAAAACGCGCGGCGCCATTTAATGTCAATATAAGGCCGCAAAACTAACAGCAAACACTGAATACGATAGACATAGAATATAAAGGAGGAGCGGGAGAATAGCATCATCATCGCCATTCCTGAATATCTAAATTTGAGCGCGGCCACATTTCTACTCACTTAATCGTCCTCTTCTTCTACGTTTTCGCCCCTTGTTGTAGGGAAAGAATTCACTGTTCACATTATGGCCATTTAAATAACAAATACAACTACCATGAAGGCATACTTTTCTCTTCATTATTCTGCTGTTGCTCTTTCAAGAATTATGTGTAGTCTTTCTCTAATCCATCCTTGTCCTTTAATGCTTGTGGTACTTGATTCAATGTTAGCAGCATCGAGTCGGGTATTTATCAAAGACTGGCCTAACGAACCAAGGCTTGCAAGTACTAGTGTACTGCTTTTCATACAGGGTGAACACATTAAGTACGAGAATGTTTTTCTGCTGCTGCTGCTGGCGGCTGTGATAGCGACACCAACGCACCTACAGCGTTCGTTTGTGGCCCGTGAAGTCATGACAACAGGAACTATTAAAATTCAACCTCTACGCTTGGGCTCCGTCATACATACATATAGCGCTATAGATCATAGGTTTTTATTGAGTTTTTTTTTCGTTCGTACCCTGAGGTATGTGTGTCCCCCTGTCGCGAAGATGGCCGCCGCAGCGGTCGGTGCGTGTGGCTCCTCGCTAAACCAGACCTAATGCATAGAACTGCTATTCTTATCCGGCACACTATCCGACACACCTCTGTTGACAGAAACACCCGAGTTTCGAACATCACTCAACTGGAAATGTCATGTGCTTCTGGTGCTTGTCGTGTTATTAGCGGCTGTTTTTTTGCCCATTTTGCTGCTTCATTTGACTGCGACGATAGCTAAGGCGTAGAATAACAAAGTGAGGTGGTGGAAAGAAGGCTGGAGTGAGAGATCGCAAAGAGAACTCGAGTTTGGCTGAGGAACTGTTACATTCATTATGAGGAGGGGTGTTTAGTAAGTTCTGTCATTTATTGCGATCGGTGGAAATGCCGGGAGCGAAAAGAGGGATGTAAGCAACGATTATAATTGATGATGGCAGAAGCAGTGTCATTTGTTGCAGCAGGCCGAGGGATATTGTCAGCCCACCCCAGCCCAGCTCATGCTAAAGGAGGGTAATAAAGCTTAGGTTGAAGGTCTACAAATGGATGGCTGGAGTGTGCTAATTGAAATAAGGTTGGATGGACTATAGCCTTATATAGTGGTTTAATAGTAGATCAGATGTTTCTCTAGTGTGGTGGTTGGTGAAATTTTAATTTCTGAGTTATCTAGTAGTAGTAACAGTAATAGCATTTATTTGCGGTTATAATCTCTAGTTTGGATTCGAGTAGGCCAAGAGTCGGACATTGCCAATCGTATTTATGTTGTCCAATACGGAATTTGAGCTTTCGCCTGATACTAGTAACTTCAGTAAGCTGTAGTAAAACGGGAACGAGTTTTTCATCTGTCTGATAACGCAAAGGATTCAAATCATTCATTGCAACAGTGCTAATTTCGGCATTTTTTCTTAAAAACGGAACACTGCAACCCAGCTGACCAGCTTCCCTGGACCATAGAAATCAACTTTTGTTGTGATATACAGCTAATTACACTTTTGATGCCAGAATGGGCGTAAATTCAGGGTAACTATAGATGCTCCTTCACATATTTGCACGGAAATTGTGTTAGTTAACACTGCCTGTCATCGAAACGTTTCAGTGTTTTAAAATATCGATGACGCAAATGCAGTCTACGTTGTCCTTTCGAGCGAACGTATTGAAGGCTTACGGCCGTGGCTTGGCGCCATGGATAAGCGCTCATAGAGCATGTCACTCACATTTCAGTTATTTGAATTCGTTTTTTTTTAGGTACTAAAGCTTGCATTGTAATCCGAGTGTACAGCCAAGAAGCTCACCTCTGTGTTTTGGTATGTGGGCTAACACAGGCTTATATGTTTTGTTTTGTTTTATATGTTTATTTGTTTTGTTATAGTGTTTTGTTTGTCATTTTCGCGTTTGAGCTTTTGACACATACGAGCTAAGCCAGTTTGATTTCGTAGATGTGTTGTTGCTATTACGAAAAAATGATGTATCGATATAAGTATTGATTTGTTTACACAAAAATTCATTAATGATATGTTTTCCCTTAACTAAATTGGCCATTGTTGATACTGTCCCGTGATGTCCAGATGGTGGTAAACGCTGGAATTTACCACAGGTATACAGAAATTGGACTGCACAACCGTAAGCGACTAACGTCCACCCTGATACTTACTTTAAGTTGATTTGTGCATAACTGTGTGTCCAAACATATTAATGGCACCAAAGGATAGTTTAAATACATATTCAATTTTTTTTTATGCGATACATTGTCATCTCAGGATGCATAGATACCTTTGACAGCGCCTTCCAAATGTAAATGATGTATTCTATCGAGTACGGATTCATATTTCCCCATGTCGAAAAGAGCAGCAACAAAGCAGCTTCCTGATTTATCGGCCTCTCTCCAAGTCCAGCGTCTGTTCTTGACCCCGTGTTCTTTGTACAGCCTGGATGCTACTTGTAGCAGTTGTAGTCCTGGTGGGCTTCCTAAGTGGCTGTTGACTGCTAGAGAGTTTCTTTCGTTTGGCGATTTCCTCCGAGTATTTTTATTACGACAACACTTGTTAGGTGCTCAAAACACCCGGCTGGTTCTGATAGAAGCTAACGTGTATGTGTCAGCTGTGTATGTGAATGCGCTTCCTTTTGAAAGAAGTTTGGCTGGTTGGTGCTTATGGTTATTCACTCAGCAGTTGTCTGCTGGAAGGAAGTTCCAACTGTATGTCTTAGGACGCTAGACCGAATGGAAAGTGAGTTACTTTATTTTCAGGGAATAAACAGTTCCTTGTATCATTCGATCATCGAAGGATGTTATATATATATATATATATA
>MNPL01002917.1:0-26337 GCA_002081605.1 Tropilaelaps mercedesae
TATATATATATATATATATATATATATATATATATAAACGACATATTTTCGGACTCAAACGCATTCGGCCGTTACCTAATGACCTAACTACCTAATGACAGCAGAAAGGTGCTCGTGAACGTGCTGAAGAACAACACAACTTCTTACGAATCGCAAAATTGCATTTAGTGATCGTCAGAATACGCTTCACTCATCTAACGATGGACCTTAGTATCCCGATCTACCTGTGAACCGGAAGACTAGCGGAGTGCAGGAGTAGACTGTAAGCAGTGGTCGGTTGTTGTTATGGCAACGCCACGGAAAACAGTTGTCAACTACCCCTGACTTCCTATGGGAACAAGCTGCCTCGTACTTTACAACCTTTGGAACCTGCTACAACTAAAAAATTGTTAGCCTCCTCCGGGCTAACAGAACCCCACGAGCAGCCAGACCAGCCCCATAACAGTGGTAAAAAATACACCAACACGGCCTATTTTTTCCTTTAAATTTTCGAAGGCTTATTAGGACAGAGATAGGTGCGTTTCCGTGTAAAACAGTTGAAAAATAAAACAGTTGAAAACTGCTAGTTCTTTCAGCACGCTAATGGCCATGAGGTGGAGAAACTGTTACGATCGTATACCTAAGGGCAGACCATAGTTTTGCTCAAAATTAAATAATTTAGTTTTACGTACTCTCTTGGCACAAATATTTGGCGAGCCATTTTGAAAAGTGTTAAGGCCAACCATTCAATAAACATGTAAGAAATAGTCGTAAGTGGATATAACGATATAACATAATTCCAATGCGTGGTAAACCATTCACTTAGGGGGCGCACTTGCGCAGCCTAAGAGCTATTCGAGTTATCGATTGCGTCTACCTGGGATAGGGCAACTAAAAACATATTCCTAACGCAATGAATCGCATAGGAGTATAACTAGTGGAGGTTGAAAGAGCTTACAGCCTTTCGTAGTCCTGTACCTTTTAGCCTGAAGTAACAATTTCATAGGAAATCAACTGAGGTCTAGATCATATAGGAGCTTTGAAGGTAATTGAGAACTGTTGTATTCAACATTTCTGAACTTCTTCTAGATTTTACTAATAACATTAGTTTCTTTGACTTCTTTGATTGTTCCGCACGTAGTTAGAAGGGCAGAACAGTTTAGCATATCTGTTTTTGTCTGTTCTACAAAAATTTCTATTTCTGAGCAAAAACGGAAATATATGCATATTGATAAAACTCTAGAATGATACTAGTCCTCGATAGGATGACACTAGTCATGTAATCGAAACTGGCTCAAAGATATCGTCGCTTTGGCATAGCCTATTTTCACTCACATGAGGTCGACTACTTACCTTCACTAAATAGGATTTGCCAGCATTCATTTAACAGCCGGTCCAATTACCGATTCATTAGACTTAGGAATCAATATATGTGGCTCCGTGGTGGTGAGAGCAAAAAAGTCACGTGCGGTCGTACTTAATGCTTGATAAATCTCATTCGATACGCTTTGTTTTAGCATATAAATATACTTCTGATAAAAAATCATAACACGCTTTCTTCTAGATTTCCTTTAATTTTAGTAACTTGATTACAAACGCATGAATAGCCTATTCTTGATTGAGGTTTGCGTGATAAGTAAAACAGGCGTTCTTGTCAGCTGATTAGTCACTACACCATCTTGGATGGAGTGCTCATAGTACCTTAAGAGTTTGGTGATAGCGAAGGTCTTTTACTCCTAAAATACGAAGCGTTAAAGACGAGCGATCAGTAAACCGTTATAATAAACTTTGTCGCAATATTTGACAATATAGGTGGTGCAATATGGGTAATCGACATGCTTTCGCGGTTGACATACTAGTAGTATTTGCTTTGATTACGCTAATGGGTTCACAAAGTCACGCAACTCAACGCAGGCCCATAAAGATTTATATTTAGTGTGCAAAAAATCAGTCAACCACAACAAAAACAGGTTATCAAAAAGTTACGGATCTTTGTGGAACTTTGCTTAGAAGTTACGTATTGCTTTATATCTTTTTAACATAATCATACAAAAAAATAACGCAATTCATGCTTTTAGCTCCGACTATTATAATATTTAACACTTATACAAAATGTAAGGCTTAAATTTCAATTTGTTTCTAAAAATGTCAAAAGATCCTTTAACAGTGTTTGCTAAAAGCGTGTGTCCTTCAAAGGCAACGTTTAGCGTTGCAAGTGGTATTCCTTCTATGCATTTGTATATTCACTGTTAAAACTGCTGGCGTCCTTAATATAGCAGTGATTAATATATTGGTATTAATCGCTACTAGAAACATGCATTACCGTATATCTTTAACAACATCGCTTCATTTATAGTCGCGTCTCCTTTTGTGCAGGAGTCGGTGCCTTAGCCTAGTGTTTGTTAAAAAAAGTGCCGTAACTTTTTAACAAACATATTAGGATATGACATATTAATAATAGAAGTACGCAATACGCAAGACCGATGTTTGCCCTCGAGGAGCTTCACGCGAGGAAAATCTTCACGCAAAAAGGGATGTTTCTTATTACATATGTACATTTACTGAGTTCATGTTAAATAAAGTTTTTGATACCAGTGGCCTACGCAAAGGCGTAATATATATTCAAAATCATACAAATACAGTAAAGTATGATTTGCAGTTTAAAATCGACATAGGATTTGGTATCAATGAGACCGTTCCGTCAATGACGCCACGCCTTTGCAGCAGTAGCTGAGATCGTTAAGGAGCGCTAGTTTATCCTAGAAAATTTTATGAGAATGAACATACTAGAGTGGATCCGGTTTTTCTTAGCATAACATTTTAAAGACATTTCTAAAACAATACCGCATCAGAGAAAGATACTCTCAGACACTTATTCGCCTACCTGGTTACGGATAAGCAGCTACGGTAAGGTTTTCTAGGTAAACAGGCCTAAGACTTTCTTTGCTTCTAAATCATGTTAGAGATGTATCCTATTGGCACTGGTTTTATTTAATGTTCATTTTCATCCATGCTCACCACTTTCGTGTGGGGTTGCGACGTCTGCGAGAGGGACATCTGTATGTTTCATTTTATTTTAATAATATAACAAATTATTCACTTTGAGGTACTTGGCATTAGATTAATTAGTAAGCGGAAAAACATAGTCAGCCATTCTTAATTCTTGGGGATAGCACATAAAGTTTAACAATATACTTTGCTGTAAAACCCTTGAAATTTGCACTAAATCACTTCAAAGATACTGACAAAGATATTTTGGCTTTTGGCCAATTATAGTTCTTATTCTAAAAAAAAAAAGCAAATCATTGCTTTCTTGTTAGACCTGCAGCTATCAACCATGCAACTCGGGTAATGCGTTGTTTTGCCAGCGTATACGGAGAACACCCTCATCCCGACGATAAGGAATGACTTAAGAACCTCAACTTATTTCGACATAACAAAATTCAGCTTTTTCTGGGGACCCTGGGACATAGCTGGTAGGCCATTTAGTGATTGCAGAGGAGCTTCATGCAGACAGGTGTTCTCGAATCGACCCTCTAAAGATTTTTGTCCTTATTGGAATAGACTATAAATCCTTACCACGTCTTAATTCCACATGCCCAATCCAAATGTGCTCTAAATCTAGACATACTATTATTTCACAGTTTCCCTTACAAACTTTTGTAATTGCCGTTTTCTCTTGATTAACATCAACTTTAACAAAACAACGCAGAATTCGCTGCCGTGTATTTAGGAATGCTATAATGTTCATCTAAAAAAGATGATGGACTTAGAGGATAATCGACTCGCACTTCTCGCGGCAAATAATATATCCTATAATGTAGATACTAAATTGCGGACATTAACGAGTCTTGCAAATCCTCTTTGTTCTGTAAGACAGTATCACTACAATAGTCCAGCATGCCGGTACTGATCGGTAAACAACAAGTACAGGCGACCAGGAGTATAAAAAGACGCGTGCTTTGCATTTAACATGCGGCTCTTAACGTCGTTAGCATAATATGTTATAGCAAATGGTGAAATGAACGTGCATTTCATGTTGTTTTCCATTGGTGCATCTTTTGCCAGTATGTGTCAATCGCTTCAACCTTACAGATATTTGGGGAAGCCTTTTGCAGGTCTTCGTTTGAACGAATTGCTTACATTCTGCGCAAGGACCATTGGGTTATGTTTGTCATATTAAACCGTCACTGAGTGGTTACATATCGAGCCATACTATGAGATAAGTGGGGTAAGTAATCGATTGTTCCATTTATCTTAATATAAAAATCAAATAGTTTATTAATCAGCTGTTGCAGTAGCAGTAACAGCTTCAGAATATAAATATCAACCTTGCTTTTAAAGTATAAAAATACTCCAGTTTTTCCGAAGGTTATATCGGCGAAGGATATAGATCGGATCAATTTAAAAAAAAACTCAAATACGGCAAAAGCAGCATTCCAAATGATATTTACACGGACTTTCGGCTTTTATTGAGGCAGTTCATGGAAAGAGGCATCAAAAAAGGCTTATGAACAACAATTGTAGAGACATTATCGGTATATCTCGGGCGAAAGCACAGACTCAGGCAAAAATTTCAGGCCGTATAAGTCTACAAAATGCAAAATAGCGTATCACGCTACGATTTGAGCCGCGCTCCCGGTCAGCATGAGATAAAACTGGAATTCTTCTTTTACGTATCAATGGTGGCATCGATATTTTAGCATTCTTCATGCAAAATATGCCCTCATGCCCAGCTAGATTCCATTATTAGGACAACACGATCCAACCAGAACAAGTACGAAAGGACCTAGCACCCTGACTGACATTCAATGTATAGGTATATGTCCTTTTTTCAAGGTATGCTTGTGCTAAGCAAGGCAACTCGCCTATTCTATGTGCAGTAAAATTGGGTACAGCAGCCACTGTCTACTTCTAGGAAACTAAATGTACGGTTTCCCAGAAATACCGCTCAATCAAATTCTTAGTGAAAGAAAAATGATTTCCTTTTTTGTTATGATTCATAATGTTATGAATTAGTTGCAATGCATCAAAAATAAATATATGATTATGGAGTACCCTTTAACGTAATATATTATTTACTGTTTTGAAATATTGCTAGGCTATGATAAATAGCAATGCGTTGCTAGTTAGGAATAAGCGTAAAGTTCCGTGTAGTTTGGATATTCGAACATCTACTTTATTATATGAAACGTTAAACTTTACTTTCCTTCAGGCTCTTGCAACGTATCAATCTTTGCTAAGCAGTATATTTCTTGAACATATGGTTAGCGCATGTCCAATGATGTTGATAGACCTCACGCAGAACATAATTTCTGCATTGAATGCATTGGCCGCACAAATAGGATCTGCCTTGATTTACCTGCTCTGTTCTGTTAGTCTGGTGACGCTTTTTTATTCAGCTCTTTCGACCCAGAAACTTTCTACAGATGAGTGATGTGTCACCAACTATGTTTATTTCCCATCTTCAAAGGTTTTACCCTATAGTTTTACGTTGCCAAAGTCCGCGGCGAATCGATCAGCTCGGCCAACGAGTCTGGGAGTCTGCGACCTGCGCGCGCTGGTTTCTCATAGAGAACAGGCTCTAGTATAACCTCAGCAGCCCTAGTGGTGGTAGCAGCCAGGACAACGGCGCCCAACAATAAGTGTGCCGCAAACCTCCGGACACCCACAGCCACAACAGCAGCTAATACATGCAACTGTGTTGGTGGATCCATAAACCGTGTGCTACTGGCCCGGTCAGATCCGTTCAGACTCAATCTCAATCGCTCCGATTACCTCCTCGTCTTCCGAATGTCCGCCAACACGAGATTCGTGGACTAGCTCTCTAGACCAACGATAATTTCGTTACAGTTTATTATAAAGATTATCACGTGTGACCTTTCCCTTTTACTATGAATACATTTGGCCGGCGATATCTCAAGCAGCCCAATATGTGCTCACCAACATCATGTATGATAAATTTGTTTTTATTGCATTGATGCTTCCCCAAATATCGTTACTAGTTTAGCGAACAACAAAAGTAAAGATAACAAACAAGAAAGGTACCGCTGCCGGTTACGTAGGTGCATTTTTTGAACTGACGAAAAAAACAACGTGAGAAATCATTTTCAATCATAGTTAAAGACGATGCAATCGCATTATCATCATTATCAAGTTGTGGACAAGCTATAACGAAATTATTTTGTTAATCATCTTGATAGAGTCGCTTAAATGTAAATTAATTCTGTTGCCTTTTTGAAGGATACAACGCTCCCATTTTAGAGACGATATTTCTGGCAAAGAACCATCAGGTTAGCGCTTTTCTATGATGATTAAACCTTGAGTTAAGTTTATTGGATTACGTCTCATCGCGTTAAAAATAACATTATTCATGGATACACCACCAAGAGTGTCTGTCACATTAATTTAATTAACGCCTCACGATGCAAAATCGATTATTAATAATTATTCTTATCTGGTTAGCCCTGAGAACGAGTTAAGTGAATTGAACTTTGTATAATCAAGCAATGCGATAAAATAAATTAAATGTATTCTAAAGAGCACTTTAAAGAATATCACTCACCGAGCCCGATGTCCATGAGGTTGAATCTCCGGACGAGGCTTTTTTTTGGCAAAGAACCGCTGTCCTGTTTTTAACAAATCAGCTTGCTGTAGAATGGGGACGAGGCACTTCTGTCGGGTCCTCTCTCAATAAAACGTGGTCATCTCGTGGTATTGCATGGACGAACGAATAATATCAGCCCAAGAATGTGGTTTCTGTTGTTTTCTCTCTCCCACTCTCTTTCTCTCTCTTTTTGCTTTGCTTTCCATATCACGTTAGCCGTGACTCACCCCTTCGTCGTTGCGGCTGTACTTTGATTGCACAACCTTTCGATCATCACAATATTTTCCTCATCGGCGACAAAACACACCACCGGCTCAAGCCATCACCGCCACCATTGAAGATGGCCCTGTTGGGTTCTCGCTGGGCTGGCCTGGTGAGTCCCGCTGGCAGTAAACAGCCACCAGGATTCTGCCTCCTAACTCCTGGCTCCTGGCCTCGGATGTGGGCCTGCTCTCTCAGCCGTCGCGGCGAAGGAGGAGGCTGGCTTAGCTCTCCCTCCGCGCCCTCCGTGTTTTCACGATCTCCATGACAACCGGCGGGACTCCACCGAGAGGATGGTACGGAGCAAGCTCACGAACACTCTGGCTGCCGGCACTCGCGACATTGGCTGCGCCAGAGGTATAGCCGACTCGACCCGAATACTCCCCGGTCCCTCAAACCCCTCGGATACTCGGACGACCTAGCCCTGACTACACTCTCCCTTGGCCTAAGGCCTGCAGAGAGGTTCGCCTGTCGTGCGGGGCTCCGGCTTCGGTTCTCCGGACTCACGCTGCCTCAGGCGGCCGCGGCGGCGCCAACCATTGCTGCCGTTGCAGGACCCCTCGTCCATTGGTGTTGTCTCCCGTCCTGTCTTGCCTCCGCTGTCCTACCGCCTGCAGGTTCGGAGAGTCCGTGAGTCCTTTCGCCATTCGTCTCCCCCGTGTTCACGGCGTACCTTTCTCCAGCAGCCCCCTCAGGCTGTGCTTTGTTTCATTCTCCTATTTCGACAAGCACCTAACAGATATCGTTGACGTTGTCGGTGAGATACAAAAAGCCATGCAGGCATTTGGCTATAGCGTTCGCGCTCCAATAACGGAACCTTACACATCACCTTCCCTAACAGCGACGACAACAACAAGATGTAGCATCCCGTGTGGCTGGATGTGAGAGGTACCGTAGTGGGGAGAGGCATAACGACAATGCTAACAACAGCATGCCCCGTGAATAGTGGATTCCTACAATAATGATTTAAGCCGCTACTTTTATTGTTCCTGTGATACTCAGCTACCCAAGTCCATGATTTTGGAGCATCTCAGTATGGCATGGTACGAAATGTTTAAATTCAATAGAATCATGATTTTTAACATTAGTCTGCTGTAAAGGTTGGCAGTACAACGCTGCGCAATGTCTCTGCACGAGTAGAGTTTGGTAAAAATATTCGCTTGGCTGTACGCAGATAATTTCTCTAAATATCATACATCAATGTATAGACTTCCTACGTAGTACTCCATAGGAGGTCATTTTAAGCAGCACAGAGACTGAGCAGAAAAAATGTCGCTGACTTAAATGGTAATACTGCAAAGCTTTAGCTTTTTTTCACTATTTATGAGTATGATGTTCTCTTGTACATCGTTTCGATGCAACCTATGCTGAAGATTTAGCGGAGTAGGATACAATGTGAAAACTATGTACCTTTAATAATAATGCTACATATAAATAATTATTTAGAAGTGGATACGCGGCCCCTTTAGCTAAACTGTGTGTGTACTTGATAAGAATAGCAGTACTGCAACTAAATATCCTTATGAGAAGCCGTCAATTGCATAGTCGACATCTAAAAGACGTCATACTATGCCGTCTTATCGATGCTGGTTAGCAATGTACTCAACGACCAAATTCGGACCACATTTTCTTGCATATCTGTTAAAATAACGGAAGCGGCGAAACCTGAAAAATCCTCAGGTATGTATCAGATAATGTATGGCTCCGTGAAATCATACATCGCGCTGACATTGCGCGTTTTTATATTACAAGAAGATGTGTTTACACATCTTCCCGCCATACAACAAGAAACAAATACTTGACAAGAAACAAATACAATATTTTCGGAAGTGTATTTCTTTAAACCACGTACAACTAAAGCTTGACTGAGCTAATGGTCGGGGAGCCCCAGTAAAAGAAGCAAATTGTCTTCGTTCATTAGATCGTCATGACAACAGTAATACGAGTCTTAGCAAACAATAAAATACTCTTTAATAGATCGTGATTTTTACAATTGACTCGTGGCGACCTTTGAAACGCTCTTAATCTTACCGCAAATCCACAATGGAATCTACATTTTTAACGTAAGCCAGAGATACTCCCCAGTAATGCTCGCATTGTACTTGAGTGATTCTTACATAACGTATTGAAATAAGCCGCAAAAAATCCATTGACTGAAATTCGCAAGCGACTATTAATAATCCGCTTTTTAGCACATGTTAAATTTGAAAAACTTATTGAAAGAAAATTTAAACTAAGAGCAATGCAGTTAAGTGCCTCATTTAAAAAGTAAGCGTTCTTTATTAGGTAACAGGTGCTTTGACAAATATCTGTGAAGTTTGTCAGTTAGTTGCGAGCTTTTGACAAGCACAGCGCCGGTCCCCCAACCCCAAAGCGTATTCAGATTTATTCAGTGCTTAAGCCATACCATTATATAAGTAAATGGTGACAACAACTAAGAAAATGCAAAAGCTGCGGGTAGCGATCGATTGCCTATATACAAGAAAAAGTACCCTTCCTCTCTGGATGCATAATGCAGCTAAACTTATTACATTGCCGTCGTTCGCCCAAGGATAAGAATAAAACGTAATATTCATTTTTCTGCAACACTAATTGTTTAGTTGTTTATTTAAATAAATAAAGTTCCTACGCTCCGAGACGAGTTAAATGGGCCACCCATGTATGCTGCGTCTCGCGCCTCAATACTACAAAAGTCACTGACCTTGCTGCACTGCAAGCCTCTAGCCAGGTGGATCATTTGCTGAGAGCATAGATTAGCCAGGAATTGTCGCTTTTGCTTCAAGCTTTGCAAGTTGTTTTGCAGTGTAAGGTTTTGCGGTAGATAAAATACATAATTCTTGCCCTATCGTACCTTCGACTTTAAGTAGAAAATTTCGTGAAGGAGTATCCATAATACAAACGTAGGACGAAAACTAAATTTGTAGGACTAAAATGAGACCTAATTGGGGCAAATTTATAGGCAATAAGGTCTATTTTTACGCCAAAACATATAACTTGATATGATGTCTTGTATCTGTTCTTCTCTAGTGTTTCGCATTGAATTTGGTGTATTCTACGCAGTCTAATACTTTTTGGCTCATTCCACAAATGGCATTGCCCAGCCTTAAAGCAAATATTGTACGGTACGGCATTCTTAGGTTAAAAGACCTGTTTGACCTTATATTTGGGTTAAAAGATAGGCGGCGTTGGAGAGCCATATCCTTCTTGTGGATAGGTTTTATCGATGCAACCATCAATGCACCATGCAATGTCCATCATTGTACCTCACGAAGTTGGTTGGGTCATTAAAGTGATCTTCATTGTTGCTTAAAATCAATCGGTTTATATTATATTCTTTTCTGAGATTACCTTTCCATTTGCATCATCGGCGGGTGCTGCAAAACATTTGGAGCCCTTTACAGAACATAACTTACATTAGCCCCTTGGAGGAAATGCGCGCAAATGATCGCCTCGGTCTGGAATTAATTTAGTTTATACAATTGGTGGTAAACTTAGGCTAGGTTTAACATATGGCGGAGCAGCTAAATCCCAACAAGGCTTTCCTGCTTTGTGCCAGCTCTGCTATTCAACTCGAAACCTGTCAGTATATCTGGAAAATGTGGTCGGGTATGACAATCGTAACCCTGATGTTTCTTTTTTGGTGTACACAGGTTAAATTCGAACAGCGTCACTCCAATCAAGGACCGATAGTCAAATAAATGTTGCAAACACATTCAAGTCTTTCCATGTTAGAGAGAGAGCTATGGTACATTTTGAGCAAAAAGTTTGGTCAAAACAAATAGTCCGCACTCCACGGCTTTCATTTTCTATTGCAACGTAACAAAATGCAACTTAATAAGTATTCCTGTATCTTCCAAACTCATTCCGGTAAATCACTAGGGAAAATAGCATGTAGCTACCTTTGTGTATCTTGCTTTAAGGGTGCTTGTTGTCCAAAACAAAATGTGTGCTGCACACATGTAAAAGTGTAGGAAAATGCTAGCCGGAGATTAAGGTCAGCTCTTCATCCGAAAAAAACATCAGCCTTGTCCTCGAAGCAAAACACAGCAACGCTGGTTTCGTCTTTGACATATTTAAAGACAAGACTTCTTTTGTTGCCTCCCGTTGAGTTCAGGCGTTGCTTGGTTACCTCTTAATGGTTGATAGCCTCGTGGTCCCCCGCATATTACTGTCCTTATTAGAACTAACGATTTCTTCGCTTTATCTGTGCAATGTGATATTGGTTGTTCTCCGCATTCTGTAAAGACTTAAGCTACTCACTGTTAACGAAAATCAGTTCTGTCCGAGTTTACGACACGTAGATTTTTACAGAGTGAAAATAGTTGCCGGTTGTGCACACCCTTTCTACATATTGTTTTTCAGCAAACTTTTTCTCCAGCATGTTAATTAATCAACGAAAGACCAGGGAATGATTTAGCAACAATGATACCATCATCTAATCTAAATAAGGCATTACCAATAGTGTTACATTTTTTCTAACATTTCTGGCGAACAAGAAGCTGGAATAGCTTGCAAATAATTAGTTCTAGGCTATTTTGAAGATTGTAATCTATAAATAAACTAGAATTCAGTTTGTGCCATCGGATCTGCTATTCTCCCTCCTTGGTCAAATGATTTCTTCAACTATTCCGCCTTTTCCTCCTACATGACTCTGTGACACGTATCATGTGACATACTAAAATATCGTACTAAATAACTTAGAAATATCCTACATATTTTTCGGACTCGCACCGTGTTTGAAACACCGCAGACTTATGTATCTTTAGCCTCGCACCAGTGGTGCATCAATGGTATTCGCTCCACGAAGATGTTTTGTAATGGTCATTCAGCAGTACTTGATCAAAGGGTCGTCTGTCCTCAAGCTTTCATTCGTCTATATGGGTGCTTTGTGGTGAACATATAGAGAAGCTGGTGTTGGCTAAATTATTCTCGTCCACAAACTCCGCGTGCTCCGTATTCAGTTCACTGTGACCTTGCTCTTCATCTTTCTCTCGCTCACGCATCCTTCTCCCTGTCTGCACGCCATTCGATTCACTGTGGCCTGTGGACCGATGCTCATGTAGATTCTCCAGCCGGCATTGCTTGCGCTGGGCAGGCCGTTGAAGAAGCGCCTCCTCATTGGAACGCCCTTCCTCTCATAAGCCCACAAAAGCCAGCGGCTGTCCTCCTTGTCGTTCTTGCTTCTTCGTGTTCGGGCCTTCGTAAAGGCCGCCGTGTCATCCTTTATCCCCTCCGGAAGGCGAGTGCGAGATGGCGAAAGAGAGAAAGAGACGAACGCCAAACAGACCGCAGGACCTTTGTACCAGAGCGATGTCGACGTACAACATACTTACAGCTGTTTGTCCCCTCATAAGGGAAAGAACTCTCACTCGGCGCGCCTGAGGCACCCAACGGTGCCGTCATCGAACGGCCATTGGAGGCGTGGGCCCCATTGGGTTCCGGGATGGTCGAATACTGAAAGAAGAAGTAAACGAGGGGTCGCACTGGGGACGAAACAGCAGCCACTAGGAAGGAGGCACGGGAGCGACTCCACCCAGAGGAGGCGCAGGCAACATCCGTCCTCCATCCGATACTGTCCTCACTACGTAGATGGCAGCGCCGCCCCTACGTCGATTGGCAAAACCCCCGCTTCGAGCCTCTCATCTCCTCGTGTCTCTCAGGTCTTGTACCTGGTGGTCGTTCTCTGCAGACCGCTGCAGTTTCTAGCGTTGAGTTTACCTCCGCCTCACCCAGAATCGACCTATTTCGGAGTTAGCCCCCTACCGTGGCTATGACATCTACAGACGATGTAAAAAGTATGGGATGAAAAAGGCTGCCGCGCTGTGAGAGGCCAAAGGAGTGCGGAAGCACAGACAAAGCTTATTTATTTACATTGAATAGTGTAATCATTCTGATATTTCCAAAGGCGTCCACTAAAGGCCACGTGCCTAGGAAGGGATCGGGTGGGAAGGTGACGTAGAAGCGAGCGTGGTTTATGCAAGTGTCCAGCAGGCTGGTCAAATTCGCTTTACAAGAGATATACAGCCATACACACACACGCAGCACCACACCCATACATACATACACATTCGCACAGAAGGAAATAATTATCTGACTAATAATTATCTACACATACATATACATTCGCAAAGTAGGAAATAATTACCTGACTAGTCAGATTGCCATATTTTACTCATTTGTATCTATTAGAGGAGGCCTTACATGCAGCTATCATACACAAATTTCAACCGAACAAATTCCTTGAAATTGTTTGTATGTACACTACACACTACGAATGCTTCACATGCATCTTTATGCAGGCAAGTACTGAACACCGCGAGTTAAATATGCATTTTCTATAACGTTGAAAAAGTTGAATAATTATTTTTGGCTTATTTAATGATTGCTAATAAATATTTTTGAAGAATAATTACGAAACCATGTTGAGCCTTTCTAGACGCCATAGAGCATAGACCGCTGGGAAGTATTTGAAGTTCACCTGGAATCAAGAGGATCCCCGCTAATTATGTTCAAAGCACTGCCTATGAATTTGAACTCTTGCGAATAAACCAACGTTCATTCCCAGAAAATGCTTAACGATATGATTTTAAGCTGCATATAAGTGTACTCAACTTCGACTTGGCAAACCGACATCGAACTTAGCATAACCTGTGACGTTCCATTTGCGGAAGACTTTGTCAGGAGACGGCTCTTGTAAAGAACGAATTCGAACAATTCAACTTCTTTGGACACAGATGGGATTTTTAAAAAAGACACGAAGATTAAGCAGACGGGGTTACCAGATTAGGCACTGCTGCATTAAATTAAGGTAAACATCAATCGCATTCAATCGAGAACAATCAGCTTGTCATTTTTTAGAGAGGCTAACACCATTCTACATTCATATAAAACAAAACATAAAAAAAAGCACTCTAATGCAATCCAAAACCTATCTAGGTATAACGAATACAACAGACAACGCCTGTCAATGATCGAAGGAGACAGGCTGCAGTCATTATAATAAAGCACTATTGACGTTAGTAGCACAAAATACTAATATTTATTCATTTGTTACGTCTTAATATGTACATGCTTTTATGTGTGAATGCTGTTTGTGCGCAATGCTCTGCATCATTCGTTTTCTAAATCTCGTCTAGGGGTCCAGTCAGCTTCCATAGAATTTCGTTAGATGTTTGATGCACGTAGTTGCATGCAGTTGAGACACGCTTGCTTGTGGCACAATAAAAAGCAATCGAGTAGATCTACCGCTCAGCCTTCTCATAATACCGACCGTCACTGTAGTCGTCAAACCAGTATCAATGACAAAAATGTCATACCAAAAATGATCTTAGTTTCCACCCTAACCTTCATTTTCAGATGCTGCGGCAGAAACCACATGCTCTACCAGCTGGCGATGAAGTTACACCGTAAATAAAAAAAAAGGGAAGTGCAATGATGGCCTGTCTAGAAAGATCAATAGTGTCTGTATGAACCGTTTCTTGTTACACAGTTATAACTCATTGTAAGCATTTCATTGTCGTTTTTCAGAACCGTGTATATGAATACCCATATGGATATTCATATACATAAATTAAAGAGGCTGGTGTCTTCTTTTTCCTTCTCTTTCCTTAGGTAACCGACGATGGTCGCAGCTAAATGCTAGAACGAGCGTTAGATGTATCAGACCGATAAGATTGAAGATGTCGTTGCATTGACTGTTAAAGCAAATGGCTCAGTCACGTTCCAGTGTTATGTACGAACACAAAAATGATCTCCTTCAACCGCAATAGCTTTGTAAAGCTTGGCAATGCTCTATGCTTGGAATATTATGTCGCAACGCTAATTTAGAGTTCAACATATATCTATATGTTAAATTCTAAAAATGTAAAAAAGACCCACCAGCGCCGCAATAATAAAATACGCTACTAACCCATACTAGCATCATCCATGTATTTACATAAAACTGTATCGGTAAATGAATGTTAAATATGCATAATTATATTTGTCAGATATCATACCAGTGCTTTTAGATATGCCTCTGTATAGCGTTTTCTCATTAAATCCAGTCATTGCTAATCTTTATGTTATTTTCGGATATTCTGTTTCTCTGTAAGTACTGATACCAACGTATCAATTATTAAAGCGGTGGTAAGACCATGTATATATATATATATATATATATACGAGATAATTCAATTACAGTTTTATGTACAAGGTGATACAATCGCTGCTAAAGTTAACTGCGGCATTCACAGTGGCATTGCAAGAAAACTACGTCAGCCTGCCGCGCTTCGGCGGATTCAAGGTCATCTCACAACATGATGAGTCAGCTTGGATATACGGAAAGAGCAAAACACTTCTCACCAGTTCGTTGCTTCGAAAAGAGACAGGCAGGCTATACTTTCGGCTTAGTTCTTTCAAATATTCCGGTACTAGTTGATATTCGAATAAGTTTCAATAATCTGGTACGCGTTTGCGCAGGCACAGATCATCACTATCGAGTTTGTTCTCTGGATCAATACAGTTTCACCGGTCGGAATTAAAATGGTTCCTTATAGCAAACGTCAGCTGGTCCGATATCATCCTGGTAGACAGGTGCACATTGCAGATCCTATGAGCCGTACTCATTGCAAAGCTGAGTGAGCCGGGCATAGATCTTTGCCGCAGGACCCACTTTCATGTTCATCTGTTGCATAAGGTGACGCTCCGCCGAAAGGAACATCAGCGCCTCGCCATCGATTTCTTGCACACGAAATTCTTCGGCGTAGGCGGCACAACCTGGTACACTTTTAATAAAGTCGTACACATCCTGAACGTTCCATTGTGCTGGACTGCGGTTACTGCGGTTACCGCCTTTGCTCTCATCCCCTGCAGGCCCTGCACACGCTGCTGCCCCCACAGCGTCTGAAACTTGTTGGGAAAAGGCGGCAGTAGACGACCCGGTCTCGGCAACCTAAAAAGAATGTACAAATTTATAGAAACGCTTGCAAGGTTGGTGTCAGCGATGTATTTTTCCCAGGAACGGGGGATATTCCGGGGCCAAGGAGCATATTGGTAATCTGAGAAATCTAATCTAAAGACACATCAAACCGTTAGCACGATTTCATTCCCGTTCAGCTACCCCAACGGATACTTGTATCAACCGCTCTAAGCCGCAGACGTGGCGCATGACTAGCCATACTTTTGTACTTACTGGCGTTTCGGTAACATTCTCTAGCGATCGTGATGTACTAACGGTCCTTTCTTTCGCGTCCTTTTCCACCGCTTCAGCGGTTACCGGTTTAGTGCCGCTATCCAAGCCGAGCTGGTCGATGCTAAGACCGAGGTTCGTCGCCGTTGTGCCACTGGCAACGGTGTATCTTGCCGAATTCGTGGCATTTGCAGCCGACGTATTGGTCGTTGTCACCGTACCAGGGGTGGGCGCTGCTGTGCTTGTAGCCGTCATCGTCTTGCTGACGTTGTTGTTATTCTCCAGCTTGCGTTTCCGTTCCTTGCTGCCCGCACAGGCCTGCTCGCGACGGATCATTTCACTGAGCAGAGCGCTTCTGCTTACTGGAAATGGTTCAGAGCTCTCACGGATTACGTAGCCCTCAATAATGTGTGTCAAAATCTCAGACGCTTGCTCGATTGTGTCGGGCACATTACCGGCTTCCTCTGGGAATGGAGCACCAATGGCGGGAGACGCAGAACTTCCTTCGGGCACGTCAGGAACATCTGGCAATGTTACCTGAAAATTAGACCTTTAGTTAAAACAACAGAGACCAGACGACACTAGTCTAACTAAGGTAATTAGTTAGTTCAAATCTGACTGTCCTACAGTCAACATATTGTATTCAGACGTTTGCCGTTCCAAACCATTCGCATATGTAGTTCTCGTATTAACTCGTATTGTTTTAGAAGACACCATATAAAACGAGAAACTTTAATTAGCCAAATGGTATCTACAACCATTGTCTCTCTAAAATATACTCCTTTGAATTTGCCTTGACAGAAAGAAATGCATGGCAACGGCAAAAACATATGTTTCCGGCCAGGTTCATAAACGCTTCTGGTCTTTAGAATAAAGTAGTCCTTCCTAAGAATTTTACTGCTGTGCTTCCGCTATTTAACTTAAACGAGCAGAACTATTGTGATGTATTGTAATAACTTGATGCTGCAGTTTATTTTCTCACCACGGGAACTGTTGTTATAGGCTGATGAATTAACTCCAGAGGCTGCACTGCGGCAACAGTAGGTGGCATAGGCGCGTTAGCCGATGTTGGCTTGAGTGCTGTATCCACCGAACTCACAACACCCGCCGTCGCCCCACCAGTCGGCCCACCGACCTGGTTTTCCTGAATTAGAATTAAACAAGAAGTCTTGAAACATTCAACGTACATTTAAGCTTACTAAAAATATAAAAATGAAAAGTAAAATACTTCCATTGCGTTACATAAAAATATGTACCGTACGTTGTATAAAGGGTGTATAAAGGATCTTGAAATGGACACTTACCATATATATATATATATATATATATATATATACTGGTTTCTTGTCTATCACAGCCGTCTCATCACAGTAAGGCGGTTCATACGCATGAGACATACGCGATCCTTCAAGCTAATTATTTTTATAGCTTACAACGGGTCTACCAGCAAATTGTGCTTAACGCAAATATCAACGATAAATATTTATCAAATAATCAATAAATCAATGATTAAAAATCGCTATTCCTACAGTAATATTGATAGCTGTGGTGGGACCCTTCGAGTCGATGGCGACTGCCGGCGTTTTCGACATAGAGGCGGTGTCCATCGTAGCGACATCCTGTTTCTTGTTCTCTATCACTTGGCTAGGCCCTTGAGTGACAGGCATCGACTTGGTGTTCTCGATATCCATCGAGAGTGTAGGGGTGACCGGGGGAATTGGCGTCGGTGGCTGCGAATTCGGTGGCGTTGCAGTACTCTGAACGCCCGTAGAATTGGCCCCGCTGCTGGAGCGAGCAGCAATACCCCGAACCCCACGAGAACCAGTTGAGACTTTTACCCCAACAGTGCCCGAAGTTTGCTGAGGCTACAGGAAGACAGGTTTAGGGCCAAAACAGGAAAGAAGGAAGTAAAAGCGAAAGAACATAACCGACGTAAATATGGTGCACATGGGCTTTAGCGATGAAAAGAATACGGGAATTTATAGGGCCATATTTTAAGTTATATAAATTTAATGTCCTCAATAATGAAGTTTGAATTCCACATAGTGGCTTACAAAAAACCAAATCAGCAATAGCACCAAAAAAAACTTGTTATCTCATCACCACTAACCGTTATAGGACGCTGAACACGTGGAGCACCTGCTGCTTGCATGGGTGTCTGAACAGTAGTAACTACTTGACCTCCAGCCTGCGCCTGTAAGGCATAAAAAAGCTTTATGACTCATTTATTTTCTGCATTAGTTTTACTCCAAGTGAAACTATTCAAAGATCAATCATTATTAGCCTCGCTCCTCCAAAATAACTTTGACCACTTAAAACAGAAGCTGGTTTTAGAGATAAAATAGCGTAATCACATGCGCATCAAATTAAATTGAACAACTGAATTGAGTAAGGAACTGTTATAATTCCTATATTCAGTAAAATCAGCGATAAAAAGACAGATAATGATATTGACCGAAAGCTGTTGCACAGGCTGGAATGCACTGGCTGGCTGTGACGGAGAAGCTGTCGGAGGAGGTCCTGTACTGCTTGTCATTGTCCCTTGGGCTGTGATTTGTTGAGCTCCGGTCGCTTGCCCCGACGGGGCAGTTTGTTCTGAATTAGACGCCTGCTGAGCAGACTGGGTCTGTTGAGTCGCTTGAGCTTGTGCTTGCTGCTGTTGTGTCTGAGCCTGAACCAACGTAGGTACTGGCCCACCATGCATTACTGTACCATGAAGCATTCCTGCGACACCTTGCATCTGTTGAACCGTAGACACTCCTTGTCCACCTAGCTGTTAAGCAAATAGCGAACATCAAAAAAATACCCCATTAGATAAGTCCGTTGGACACGGTTTGCCACCAATCGCTATCTATACATGTTGGGTCCCGTCATCTGAGATCTATCCAGAACGCCTCACCAGTATTATGCGTGGGAACGCATACTGAGATTATAGATCACTCAATAAAGTACCTATTCAGAACAACAATATTTCAGATATCTCCCTTACTTAAATGCACTTACTGTTCCCGCAGTATTTTGCAAGGCCTGCGGCTGAACCTGCACTGTGGTCGCGGGAGGTTGCTGTAGTTGGTGCTGTTGCTGTGTATGCGGAGCTGCTGGGGCACTTTGGATGTAGACACTTCCATCGTGCTGATTCCGAATGAGGATAGGCGACTGAAGTAAGGGTTGGCCTTGCAACTGTCCCGTACCCCATGGCAGACCTGACCCGAACGCGTTGAAAGTTTGCAATGAACCAAGGATGGTCTGTGCCTGACCAAGCACGGGTTGGCCGACAGCGTTTACTTGGCTAACACCAACTTGGCCTGCGATCAGTTGCTGCTGTGCGGCGGGACTAAGGTGACGGTACTGGGTTCCAGGTGGAAGTCCTGTAAGTTGCAATGAAGGACTGTGCGCGCCTTTCTGCTGCCCAGCCGGGAGGAATTTGTGCGCCACCTGTGTTTGTTGGCCCTGGCCGGCTTTTCCCACCTGACTCTGTGCTGACTGGGCTTGAAGCATACCCCCCATGTTTCCAACCATGCTGCCTTGCGTCCCGAGCATACTTAGTGGGCTGATGAGCAGTGTCTGGCCATTACCGCTGGTCTGCGTGACAAACTGAGCTTGAGGCGCGACACCAGTTACAATCTGACTGGCCGTTTGGGCATTGCCTTTGTGACCAGCAATGCCCGCCATAATGTTACCTGTTGCCATGGTCATTTTCCCACCTACGTTAGCCATTTGGCCCGCTTGGGAGGTCATCACCTGGGCGCTCTTATTCGCTTGGCCAGAAACGCCGGTTAAAACAGTTTTACCATGGCCGTCTTGAGTGAGCTTCTGCGCGTTCGGTGTTTGTGGTCCGGGACCAGCCATCACTGTTATTTGACCCTGACCAAGTTGTTGTTGAAGTGCCAAGCTGCTCGCCGGCGATAGTAGCATTTGCTGTTGCCCCGCAGCGGTCTGATAAAGTGGCTGGATATAACCAGCGGGACTTAAGGTGCCCTGCTGAAGAACCGGCATCTGCGACGGAAACTACGCGCGGGCACACGAGATCGCAACAAATCGAAACAAATCACAGCAACTTAGCTTCTTCGTATAGCATTTTCAAATGCAAATTTATCGTTCTATTTTCAGGTAAGAAACGGTTAAACTCCTTTATTTACTGGTTGATGTAGTTTAAGGGAACCCATTGCACCTTCCGTATATCTTAATTTTCCATAGCAAATATCTTGCAATTTGCAGAACTTACATCGATCTAACACGTTACTTTAACCTATTGCCAGACAGTGCAATGCCCGTTGTACATTATAAGGCTAGATTTACAAATACTTTCATGAGCTGCCACCTTTACTAAGTGAGACAAATAAAGGAGACTGGGGGACTGCCGCACTTCGTCACTAAAAGGCGCTAGATTCGTGCTTAGCGCATGAACCGCAAGGAATCGAACAAACAAAATAAGAATAGCGTACGCGATTGATGCGTCGCTATATTTCTTACGTTTAAACAAACGGTATTATATCTACCTGCAATGTGCCCCCCTGCGCCATTGTTTGGATAACCGTAGGCGACTGTGACATAACGGGACCGACCGAGGTGGGACCCTGCGAGAATTGAATGCTGGTAGCAGCCGATGGCGGAACAGGAGACGACGCCATATGCGGACTCGCGACGTGAGGGGGCGTCGATACGGCCATCTGCAGAGAAAAGACCTCGGCAGACTTAATGGGCTGATGAATGGGTGTCACCACGACAAATGGCCACAACGACACGTTGGCATGCTTTCCTTGCTAATTTTGTTTTTCTATGTTGCTTCGATATAGCATATAGCATAATGAAGATTGTCTTATGTTACACTGAAAGTGAGTCGTTAGATCATGGCTGTTTTTTCTTCCATATTGGCGCGGAGACCTCGGATGTTTACTTCCTAATTCTACAATCTAAATAAATATCATCATTTACTAAACAACCTTGTCGCGTAGTATAATAAGCATATAAATTGCAGGGAGGCTCGGGAGGACAAACTGGTAACGGACTTCGATCGTAATCGAGCGCAACTAAGAGTGCTTCATGCCGAGTGCTAGTACTAGTTCTTTTGGCGGAACTAGGTTAAACTTGCCAGGGAGACCAGCGAAGTAACACAGGCACATTCCGTCGCATGGCATCTCCTGTAGATATGACCGCCTCGCGCGCATTACAATCAAGATGGATATCATAAAACTAAATTAAGATCTTTATTATCACCGGAAAAAAACAATACCTGTTGAGCTGTAGGCGTCGACGTAGGTGGAGCTTCAGGAGGAGCCATATGGCTATGAGGACTCACTGTCGTCTGAGAAAGCACTGCATTGAACGCGTATAATAATTTTAATAATGATGTTAATTAATTCAAAGATAAAAAGTGAACTCCAAAAGTCATGCACAATATTTTTATATATAATTGGGCAAAGAAGTGTCGCATGGCTCAATTTGAAATTCTCGCTATTAACCTTCAATTCAGGAAAAACGTCTCCAATGACACGCTCTTCCAAAGAATTTTCGTGGCTTAGAAAATTCTTTATTTAATTTAGTGACATCCAACAGAAAACAATTCACTCGTGTAAAATTTGCGAGGGGCTTTTTGTTGGAAAAATTCTGGTTTTAGCGGAGAATGAAATTTCTCCTTCGCTTTTACTAATCATATCTCACCAATCCCATCAGAAAGTTCTACTTTCGCATCTTACACCTTACTGGTTTCTGACGGTGTCGCTTCATGAATTCAGCTGATATGTAGTTTTCATGACTTACCGAAGCTGGTGCCTGCTGAACTAACGATCGGAACATTCATCTTTTGATGTAGTTGTCGGCTGTTATTTCACTGAAATTCCAAAATAAATAACAGCTTATGTCGACAACTTGAAAGACCAGGGAAATATACTAATGGCGCAGATATGCACAGAAACAGGACGCTAGAATTTTCATCAAGGTTGTAAGTAATTTATAAAAGCTGTGTACATAAAACATTATTTTAATTAAAGGCTCTGTTGGTGTATAATTGTATGCAAAAGCACCAGTAATATAGTAATATATACAGCCATATCTGAATAGCTACACTGTATAAGAATTCCCAAATTATTCCCAAATTTACAAATTTCTCATTGAATTAGCTTGACAGCCGGCTATTTTTTTTACATGATTTTATGAGATTTGTTTGCAAGTACTTTAAGTTCGACGATAGGCTTATTAACAGAAATCGCAATGCTCAATGACGGTATTGCATCATAACTACAAAATATTCACAGTTCAAAAAAATAGTGTTTTGTTCTTTCCACTTAATGAGAGCTCAGGATGAACTGCAAAATTAATACCTTCGCAGGTTCCTACAAAAGTGTATACTGTAGCTAGGTTCCGTTCTGAGCTTACTGTTCTTGTTTAATATCTTTTGGGAAGCGATAATATCAATGACAGTACTCGGGCGGCTTTCAATAGTACTTAATAAAACAAGCATGTGACCGAAACTGCACGTACATGTTGCACTTCCCTGTTCTCGAAACTACACAGACCACGCATCCGCTAGAAAAAACAGTGAATTCATTTGCACGCAATCATATCGTTCATAGTTAGCTTGGTTTGACCACTATTTTGCCGAAAAACGTTAGTACTTATCGCGGCTCATCCCTTGAATTTGCGAAAAACAAATTTCTCGGCAAATCGTTCCACATCTAAATGGCTGGAAAGGATATGTATACACGTTTCTCTACTGCTCTCATGTAACCGCTCGTTAACTGTGTAATTGACAACGCGTCGCCTTCGTACGCCAACACTTTTCGTTTCGTGAGCTCATTGCCTGGACAAAAATAGTCTGTCAAAGCGGGCTTGAACACCGATGCCTATGGCGAACTCAATCAGCCAACCGAGCAACTATTCACTCAGGGACATGGAAAATCTTGTCCTGTATAGAGCCGGCTAGGTGCTCACAGCACGAAGATCCCTTCCCGATTCGAGCACATGCACTGGCCGTACAATTGGTCGTCGACTGAGATAAACACGGGTGCATATTGAACAGTGTCAGCGAACAGATTTTCGGAGTCTGTCGCCGATGAATGGCTACGGCGACATCGCACTTAAACACAATACGGACACAGTTGATTTAAGTGTTGTTTAATGTTGCACACTGCTGTGAAGACGTTCAGGGCCGTGCTAAAAGGACTCACGATCTATCTTTTATATAACACCAATTGCTTATAATGCATGTATTTGCCCTAACTACCGGGGCGCCTTCTGAAAAGAAGGAAAATTTAATGAAATATTTGGCTTGTTGTTATATCGTGCGGTGAAGCCAGAAGAGAGCGGATTATCAGACCCTCTCTGATGCCTGAGCCTGAACGAACGCGGCCGACTGTCATATGGCTGAATGGATGGATTGTTGTGCGTGAACATTTGTTTTGGTACACCGGCCCCGCTGAGGTGAGCGCTTGGTTCAAATTCAGCGAAGTTGCCGCAAGTGCTTGGTCTCGTTTAAGCCACCATTACGTTACTAATAAGGACGTTGCATTTTTCAATAAATAATATAATCTAAGAATGTCGTTGTTGGATATATTTAAAAAACTCAAGAGTGGTTCGCGACGGGTTCCAAGCTTACCCAATAGATCGCACTTACCATCTGAGGGCAAGACGGTAACCGTAAAAAACTTCACCAGCCATGTCACCAATCATCAGCCAATTTTCAGCCATGAAATTGGAGTCTTCTTGTTTTGGTCTTTTTAGAACAAGCAATAATTTTTCCAAACTGGCTTCTGCGTATGCATATGCTCTTATAAACGTGGTGTCAAAACAGTGTTTTCCTATAGCTAGCTTTTTTTATAGCGAGAAAAACTATCAATGCTAGGACAAAAATTATACGAGAAAAATCTTCACGCAATCCAACGATCCATGAGTGGTAAAGTTGGTATGTTGATGCCTCTCCTGAGCGTTGAGATACCGATGCAAACGTTATTTTTTGTCGCAGTGTCCAAAGTTGTATTCGACATTTTCCGTAAGACCTAGGGATGCTCGAGGTTTCTAAATTATGTTTAATTTATCAACTCCTTTAAAACCACATGATTGAACATTTTAAAGACTTAAGAATCGCTATAGCAACCCTTAATAAAATGTTAGTCTTATAGTTTGAATGTACTTGTTTTCCAGTAACCAAATCACAAATAACCGATATAAATTGACGGCATCATTTCGTTTTCTTTTTAAAAGGCTTAAATCTCGCACTATTTAAAAATTATCCTAACTTCAAGTGAAAAAATTAATTACGTGCGAAATCTAGTTCACCCCGTAGACTATTGCATTTGCGGAAAAACACATTATAAACACTTTCTTAAAACCGAATAGGTTTCGCGTTATTTAAGCTCTTTTAAAACTTTATGTAAAAATCAACTGTCCGATCCGACCACGAAATAATATACGATAAATCGGGAATCACAATTCATACTTTATTAATTAAATGACAATTACAGCAAATGATCATTTCAAAAATTACCCTATTTAACTACGCACTTAGTAACCCCCTGAATACGCTTCAAGTGGCATTTCAATTTTCTTATAATATATTTAATAGCGACAGACAGCAGCGCTTCCGACCTAAGGCGTTGAAGCCATTCCAGCATATATGTATCAAATCAATCAAAGTTTGCAAGTCGACGAAATTGCTTTTTTATTTTTATTTTATTATGAAAAGTTTTAGAAAATAAAACTAGGCTGAAATAACTGTCTAGTTTCAAAAAAAAAAGATGTTATAGCTTTTTTGGTTAAAATGCTTCACTACGTTCCAATGTTATATCGAGTAAGTCAACTTGAAGCTCTATGTGTGGATAGGGTGTCCGGGTTAAATTGGGTGAACGCCCTATTGTAGCCCCTAAAGGAAGAACCCCGTCATAGGTCATTCGAGGAATGTTCACTGACATTAATTTGCGTCGACCCTTATCGCTCAGGTGATCTGTGTCTCACTTAAGTAGTCGATGAATGTGCCGGAGCTACGAGTAAATACCTTTTTATTCTAATGCCCTACGCATGATGTTCCATGTCACAGACTGAAGGGCATTACAGCTATTAAGGAGCATTACTAATCGGATCGTCTTTTGACAATCCAACTGCTTTTTGAAAAAGGGTCCATATTGACTGTTCCTCTATGAAACAATGCTATTGCGTCAAGATTCTGACTTCGCTAGTTTCTTGTCAAGTCGACCCGCGCCTTCTTCTACCGGGCGACTTGTCGGGCAACTGTTCGTTTACAACCGTTTTTAGAATACTGGGCTCGCACCTACCAAAGCCTTTAGCGAAAATAGAACTAGAAAGGTTCCTTGCCTGCTGAACTGGGGGGTATGTCTAGCAGTCTGACTAGACGTCCTTGGGGAGCTGGAGTTTGCAAATACAGCCAGTTCTTTTTCTCTAGTAGTGGGCTGGTAGGCCTCCTGCTGGTAGCACCTTACCAGTACTTGAATTATACTTCCATATCTTCTTTTACTTCCTCTCATTTGCTCAGACTAATGTAGCGGGCACGCTATGGTGACTGGTTCAATCCAAGCTCGCATGATGGAGGAAAAGAATGATCTCGGCAAAGTTTCCTATTTAAGTCGCAAGGGGGCAGATAGTAGAGCAGCCAGGTACGATGGCCCACGGTATACAACTATTCTCTTAATGCCCTTCATACATACATACTAACCTTCATACATACTCAACATGCCTAAATAGGTGCCGTTTACAGGCTATTGATAAATGCTACCAGCATACGATTTTTAACCTCTGCTCCAACTCTAAACTGACCTTCGCCAAGTTTAGTAGGATTCTTTAGACTTTCTGTGCCAGATTTTTAATATTAACTGATCTATGATGAGTCCTATGATGACAATGACCCTGACATGCTTTGCAGAGTTTTTAATTTCTATAGGGTAGCCCAGCACCACAAGATGGATGCCTTGTTAGCTTATGGTCTGTCCCTATGGGAATACTCTTTGAAGACTTTCAGTCAAACGTCCATTACGGTTACCGGAAAGACAAAAGCTGAGAGCGACTTCTACATGTTATACAATTCTTATGCTTTTGTGAAATACATTACATAAATTATACAATCCTACGCCGAAAGACCTCTAAACAAGCTGACATGGAACAGCAGGTTCTTTTGGGCGCCTTATGTTGGCTGACGTCGACGATTATCTCGGTGGAGGCGTGGCATAAAGGGACAAGATTAAGATCACTATGATGGTCAAGCTGGAAAAGGAACAAACTGAAATGGAAGTGTAATTGATTCATTAAAAAACATGAAGTTTAGTGTAATATATTTATATATGTATATATATATATATATATATATATATATATA
>MNPL01002918.1:2224-13370 GCA_002081605.1 Tropilaelaps mercedesae
AATATATATATATGAACATTAAATAAATGTATTCAGACAAAAATGCTAAGCGTAAAATTGTATACTTTTGTTTTTATTCAGCATGATCTTCAATAACATTATGCTAATAACGATGTATCCTAGGGTAAAGTTGTGAAATGAATTTCTCATTTTATTTAATCTAGCGAACTTAACCTAACAACTTAGCTTCCAGGTAAAGAGTTCGCCGTGCATTTAATAGCTGCACAGGCAGAATGGCACTCTTATTACAAAATAAATGACTCGCGATGCAATTGTTATGCCCTACGCACCATCAGCTAAACGGTCTAAGATATAAGCGTTAACACCTCACGGCTTACAAATTCGAAAATGACTCATCGAAATTATCAACAATGGCAGACCGATGGGTACGCTGAGCAGGATTATTATGATGTCTATTTATATCGGTCTTGGTCGAAATCTCGAGCTTTCTCTCATCTGATCATTTACCATAATTATTTAAACACGCTTGTCGCGTAGTACAAAAGAAATCATTATGGTAAACCTTGAGCAAAGCTGCTGATGACGGAGACTTCTCAGATCTGTTCTTTCCGTGGGCAATAGTGTACCAATAGTATTATATCATTACGTCCAGAGGGGTTAGAATAAAAATGGAAAATTATGAAAAATTCTAATATATTGAAGGTAAGTATTAGCACAGTTAAGAAGACGTCGTAAGCTGTGCCCGAACGTCACGTGGGTTCTTACGAAGAACTTTTACCTAGGGCAAACGGTAGGCTTCCCTGCTGCGAGAGTTCAGTCTAATTTCTAACGGGATATACATTTAAAAAAATCCAAAAAGGAACCTGAGTATAATCGGGTTAAAAGGTAACTGTAATTGTCGTGCACGTTGCAAAACAACTAATGCCTTCCTTTTGCTTGCTTAGATGGTGTCTCTAGAAGCACTTCGCTGGTTTTCTGGGCATTCTGTCGTTTAGTTTCCTTGCCACGATATATATGCCCTTGGTTCCACTGTCAACAAGCGGTGGAGATTGAAATGAATACGCACGATTTCAAACAAAATTTCGTAAAGTGTATTGACATCATAACCAAAAAGAACATCCCGCAAAAGATATCGGTTCATTTACGTTGGAGGTTTCAGCAGCCGATTGTTTTTAGCTATTGACTTCTCGGTTCTCGCAGTTTTTGTTAATAAAATTTTTGGTTTAAGCTTAAACGATGTTTGCTCTGTCTAGCTAACGTTTTTTCGTTTTAAATTCAGTCTCGACCATCTCGCTAACGTTGTATCATCCGAGCTTAGCAACATCAGCATGTGTGAACAACAACATATATATTTACTTTGAAACTTTGGGTGCTTTCTTCGTTTCTAAATACAAAGCATAATTCCTGCTGAACAAATCTTGTCATTTATTCAATGGAAACGGACACCTACTACAAAAAGAGAGAATATATATTTTATATATTCTATACATATATTTGTCCACATGTTTTATATATATATTTATATATATACACACGCATAGATCTACACATAAATTCGCAAACTGTCCCTACAGGAAACTGACAGCATAAAAAACCTATTGTGTTGTCGACTGCACTAAGTTGACATAAATTTTAAATTATAAAAGACTGATTACATTAATATGGACGCTATCAGCGAAAAGAAGTCTTCGGCAAACAACTAGCGGCTAGTGATACACCTTTAAGGCTATAAGGTTGTCATCATGTTTGTGCCGTAAAAGTGTTGCTACAGACTTTTAGAAACACACTCTCACATTAGAGATAGCCTGGCCTTTCGCCGATGTGCTTGAAATGTTGAGCACAAACACCCACTGCGGACTGGTCAGGTTCACTCAGTAAGAATATAATGAAGCGATGCGGCTTTTCGATACGCCGGAACCAGAAATTCCTTCGACCGTGATACTCTAGAGAGTATAATAACGATTAAGCATACAATTCTCACTGGCGAGAGATAAATGCAATTCAAGTATGTTGTTGATTGGCAGCACGAAATTATGTCTTTTCATCCACCCATTTTCTCAACTATTACTTGAGGAATCAATTTATTTCCGGAATATGTCTACAGGATCGAAGGTGATATTAACGGCATTTCCTCTGCTAATGACGGACAGTTCGAAAGTTGTGGTCGGCCAGAATCTTGCTATATTTGTTGGATCAACCTATATATTTTATGTTGCTTGCATATACGTGGTAGAATCTATTGGTATTACATACTTTTTTTGCATGGTAACTTATTAGTTAGACTATCTTTGCTTATCGGTACTAGAATGTTTAGCGCAAGACGGAAGCTTCTTCTCGTAAAACAGAGAGTCTAAAATTTGTTTAACCCGAACATGCACAAAACCAGTACTTCTGCCGTGTCTCGGGTTTTTTTCTGTTCCTCGCGCAATTCAAAGAACCTAATGCAATTTTTGTTCACCATTTGGAAAAGCACGTGTCGATGGTAGAGCAAATGAATATTGCTATGACACTGTGTCCTCACTACGCCAATCGCTTAAATGTTACTGCCCATAACGATTTGACATTGTGACTTGACGGCCTGCGGGAAAACATTTCTAACATCATCGAAGTTACGTATTTGGCGCAGATTCTCAAAGGAGACTTCTTGGTACACACGAACATCAACGAACAGAATTAAAGGTATTCAAAAGGTATTCATTAAAGGTAGTCTGGTCAAACGACTACGCTAAAACACACTTCCATAAATGGTCCTCGATAGAGTCCGTCGACAAGGTCCGAAGCGTCATATACCACTGTCCAATGACGATCTGAAACCAATAGCAGAACAGTGATATGTTTAGAAACTCGAAATAGTGTAAACAAATGTCGAATTCATTGTCTATGTGTAAATCAACAGGCATTTCGAGGCAATATTGCAGTGAATCATCTAGTGCACGTAAATATTTAGAAACAGTACAGCCGGAATGCGTTTACTGGTTTTTTTCCAAAATTATATATGGGTTACTTTTTTAAGGTCATTTAAGCTCTTCTGAATTGTATTCCTGATTTGTGCTCCTAGAAGAAAGATCATATTTGTTACGTTACCTTATCTAGATCTGCTTTCCCGTCGACATCGATTTCGAGCTGACGGTAGACAGTCAAATCGGGTTCTTCCACCGGCAGTGTCAGATAGCCGTACTTGTCCACGCTTACCATTTGTGCTCTTTCATATTCGGATACTTGGTCCTTGGAGTCACCAAGGCCATCGCTGCCGATTTGGCATGTTGTGCCGCCCCCATCGATGGCATTACTCACGTTCAGGATCTGCTCGTCCTCTTCCTCATTAGCAGGCGCTGCCCCTGCGCTGACGATCTTTTCGTCACTGTATACTGGCTCCGAGGATTCCTCCTGATCGTCGTCGTATTTAGCGTTGAAACAACTGATCTGTCAGCAGTTTCGTCAGTTCGATGCCGTTCAAGTATGGCGTTGTCATTGAAATGTCAGGCGAATTCAAATTGTTGACCCACTGACGACAATTCATGGCGGGCGTTATGGTAGTTTTTTCACAAACGTAGGTATATTGATTGCCGACGGGCTTGTTCGTAGCTTACGGTTGATGCAAGCAATTGTCGTGCCTATGTGCAGAAGCTTCCTTTGCGATCATTTCCTGACGCACCTTGGCGCCCTGAACCTATACAGCTACGTACTGTTCTGTACGTTTAGAGATCCCGTTGACATCGGTACTGTATTGTTCCTCATGGCCCCCTAATGAGCTGTTTTTACCAACCCCATAGGCTTCACTAGAAGCATACTGTCCATCTGTATTAACAACCTGATCTAGTGCGTTTGTAGTAGCATGACAGTAGCATCGGACGTATTTTAGATGGCGTAGGGTACTTCTCCATTTGTGAGCTTTTCGACGGCATGTTGACCCATTAAATCTGCAATGGCACAGACTTCTCCATTATTTGTGGTACCATCCGATGCATAATGCGCCGTTTTGTTGAAAGTGTTCACCCTCTTGCACTATAGAGCTACGTGGCACAGCGGTAAATTTATCGCTGTAGGCAGTTTCGTCATTGAGCATTATTTCTTCGGAGTGACTCATACCATCAATGACCTTTTCTGCATGTTCTGCATATGCAGAATACTGACCCAGATTTTGTTGAAACAACTGACTAGCGTAGCCTATAGATTGATTGGTCAAATAAGATGACACACGCCCAGAAAAGGAATACCCCGGCAGCAGACATGGGCTCTAAAACACCCTGAACAACGGTAGTGTCCACTGCATATATTGTTGAAGAAGTACCGTTGCCGGCATTTGAAGGCGATTGGCTGTCACTTCGGTGAATTACCTCGCCTTCAATACAGTGCTCGGCCACCTATAATATAAACGCCTGCCTCGGCAGTGTTGACATCAGCGACATACCAAGCGTCTTCAGTCTAGTGTGCATAGATTTGAGAGCTGTGTCGCCAGATAACCCATAGGCTGAACCATTTCACCGTACGCGGCCTTTTCAACGGGATTGTGCGAAGTCGACGTACCCTCAATGAGCTGACTGTAGTCGTTGCAAAAGGCCTTTTTTTCGAAGCACTCTACAGTGGTGCGATTTGGAGCGTGTGCCGAGTCGCTACTAGCGTCCCCTTCGTAGGCGCATGGAGTGACTAGTGGGATTACCTCCGCGAGAGTGGTATTTTCGTGTGCAAAACGCTAATCAGCGGCGACAACCTCATTGACGCCGTAGGCGAACGCGTCATAAATGGCCGCCGCCCGTGCGGCATAGTCGTGGGCTTCGCATTGCTCTGTGGACACGGCCCAATCCTCATCAAACGCGATTTGCTCGTCAACAAATTACAACAACTAGGAGACCAGCTGCGCTAAACTCTTTATCAGTGAAGAAGCCTTCGTCCGCGCTATCACTCTCTAGCCTGTCCTCAGGAGTGTCCTCCTGGGGACCACATTTGATTCTAAAAAAAGACGACCAATTCTCCTTGTCGTAGATTTCGCCTTTTTGTCCTCAAGCATTGCTGAAAGCCCGAAAGAAGCCAAGTCGACCAGACTATTAGTACATTTGTTGTGGTTATGTAACATACTTGCTCTAGTAAGAACAAACATTTCTCACGCCATTTGAGAAACATGTCAGCTAGTTTTAGGAGTTGATGTCACTGTAAGAAAAATAGGTTGTTTGAATAACAAGCAGTAGTTTCTTCAGGTTTAGTAATATTTGGCCTTTGTCTGCCGAGTTCCGCCGCCCATCGAATAACGCTAGGATGATTCATCGAAGCATATACAGGACACCCTTTTGGTGAGATAAAGCCCGGAAACAACCCAGTTCCCCTTCGTGCTACGTTAATAGCATTTCATCTATTAGCCTTATTGATAAAAGCGCCGAACCCTTTTAGGATAATCTGGACAATGTCTTTAACTGCCTCCCTTTCAGTAGTCCAAGGATATGCGTTACCTAACACCAACTCGCCAACATGCAGGGTCGCCACATGCTGCTTGCCCGATTGTTTCAAATTGATCGGTGCCCGGGGAAACTGGTGCTCTGATAACAGCATCTGCAACCTGCTCAGCTGTGTCCGCTAATCGTCATACGACATGAAGAGCTCTTCGCAGTGGTCTCCAACAGGCATATCTATGGGTGAACGCCTGCCACCTCAGACAAATGTTCCTAGAAGAACTGAAACAAGGTGAAAAAGAGGAGTAATTTCGTTACACTTAGCCAAATATAGCGACAGTAGCAAAATGGAACGTGCCTGAAAGTTAATGCGTAGTTAAACTTACTGAAAATCGTCACATCGAGGCATTCAGTGGCCTAGGTCTTTCTGAAAGCTTCGTCAGCTATTTGCCTGCTTTGACGACCCCTGCAAGGCAAGTACGTCAAAACCGCTGAACGCGATTAGATCAGCTTCATTTACGCTATTTTCGTTATAATTATCGCGTTCCTTAACGCACTCCAGTCAGCCCCCTCCAAAAAGTAACAAAACTATGTTTATCGCTAGCCGCCTAAGTTTGATTAGCTTGGTCGTGCGATCGGATTTTATTCTGTACACCAATGTTATTCAAAACATCAGCCTACTTAATGCCTCGAAGCAATACTTTAAGAACACAGCAGCGGATGGTGAACAAAAATGCGCCCATTTAGCGTGTTTTCATAGAGCTCGTCGTCTGCTATTCAGACTCTACTAAGCAAAATATCGCGTTTGGAAGTTTCTTCTAGGATACATTGCTCTGTTGGTCTAATCTAACCAATAACGAAATTAGCTGTTCTTAAAAAAGCATTGCGAACACGCAGGCACTGAATGTCGGCGCTACAGCGGCCTGTAGTTTTTCACAATACTTGGATTTAACATTACAATCCGTTATTTAGTAGTGCGTACGTAATTATTTAACTGCAATAGTGGTATATTGTTATAGGTATTCTTACCACTACTGGCACAACCCAAGTAGCTTAGAAAAACTATTTTCCTGTTGATGAAAATAGCTTCGATAAAGCACATGGAAAAGCTCTGGTAAAGTTATTTGGGAAAACTGCGTCACACGTTTAAAAACCGGTGCATATCCTCTGGCATCGCGGCGTCGTCGCCTTATAGGCAAAGAAACAGTAGTTAGCCAGTCAACACAACCAGTAATCAGACTGCACCAAAGCTATACAGAAAACATATGTCATGAGGAAATGCAGAAGCGTAAATTTGGGCTCGAAAAAGTTCACTTTGGCAGAAGACAGGAAAATGTTCACAGGACTAGTAGAGTGCTCAGACATAGTGCTTTGCTAGACACGGAAATGTTTCTCGAACTGAAAAAATACAGAACTGTCTCTAACCGCCGAAAGTGAGAAAATCTCGGTGTGTTAAAGCCAATTGTCGCCCGAAGCAAAATTCTAGAATCACATATTAAGTAGATAAATCCGAAAACCTTACAAAATTTTAGGGTCAACCATTATCCCTGGTGGTGGTAAAACGAAAACCGGAATGGTGTACTAAGCTTCTTCAAAGACGCACATCGGTTTATAGTACAGCCATTGGCACAAGCAAACAACACAGTTAAAGCAAAGCGAGCCCCTCAAAGCTACCCAGCCACGTTAGAGAAGACTCACTGACGGTTCTTTTATACTTAGTATTAAAGTGTGTGCGATATTAACCCTAGATGGAGCCTTCGCTCTTTGACTGTTGCCATAGTGTGACAAGACTAAACATCCATTTCGAACCACGGCTTCTATTGTTCCTTGGAAGGACACTTATTTCCCCACTCTGTATCGGCGGCACGGGTTCACATGTGCACATACACACATCGGTTTTGAACAGGTTCACCTTTCCAATTTTCAATTTAATGGCTCTGAAACGTAAACCACTTGAGCAAACGTGCGCGAATTGAGACAGAAAATATATATCATTTGAGAAGTCCAACAGAACGCGTTTTTAATTGTACTTTTTTAAACGACTTAGTCACAGGGAGCAGAAAAATGGAAACCTTGAAAAGCTATCGTTGCGCGATATCTGTAACTCAGAAGCACTCAAAATAATACTACTTACTGTAGTTGCGGTTTTTATTATATAATTGAAAATAAATTAGTAAGCTACAATCACCGCATGATGACGCTTCATTATCACACCCTTCTTATCAGTCTTAGCATCTAGATACAGCTTCGAAACCTTCGAAACAGCTTACTAGGTATTCAATTTGAATCGCCCATATACACTGGATTTATGTGTGAGTAACAATTAAAGCTCATCGACAGGTATGAGAACCTTAGGGCAATGTACCAAAACTTTTCATTTTTAAACTTTTAATGGCACAGTTATGAATTTTTCTTTTGTCTCCTTGGGACCAAACGAGACCTCTTGCATTCGGTAATACGCAGGAAGTCCATGCAGAAAACAAAACGTTCTTTGATCGAATGCCTTTGTCACGTTTGTATGTTTTAAGCAGTGTTTTGTTGGCTGGGACGAGTTGGCGCCAAGGAGTCGATTACGTAACTTAATTGTGGAAGACAAGCGACCTAAGAGTTATGCTAATACCCGCAGAACGTCCGCAGAGCGTTTACAGAACGTCCGTGGTCAAAAAAACTGAGACAATATTTAGCTTTCCGTAGAATGAATAAGGAACCATGAATAATAGTGAAAGTTGTACAGCACAGTGATTAAATGCATGACTGCCTCTCTTAAAAACAAAATAAATGTATAGAGTAAATGCATTTTACGCTAGTCTGGCACTAGGCACAATGTACTGATAACGAGGATTCGACGTAACTAGTTAAGAAGAAGGTGGTTCTAGTTGACCGCGTGGTAGCGTGCAAGTCGTGACTGGAAGCGTAAAACGAGAAAGGCTCACTTTATTATGGCGAAACAGCTAAAAGATTTGACCTCGGAATATCAAACAATTGTTCGTTACTGCGAGACACGCGTCGAAATTCTATGGCACGCGATTTAGAGAGTCCACCGCGGCACAGGCGAAGGGTTAACGAAAAATAGCGTAATGTGGAGCATCTTGACACGATAATCATGTGGAACATAATCTCCTGTTAGAACCACCAACCTTTATATTTGGTCAAGAGGTTCTCGGAACAGCGGAAATAAAATAATGTGTTTGAAACGGTCATGTTAATCTAGATGAGGTAATACGCCACAGAGCTTGGAGAGACGCGCGCTTTTACGTGAATAATGGGATTAGGATGTGGCAGTGGTTGAAAGGGTCGACAGATTCAAGAGTAGTTGAAGTTAGCGTCTATCTTGCTATATTAAAAAACAATTGACAGATTCAAGCTAAGTTGAAGTTAACAGCTATCTTGCTATATTACAAGTTATTACGAGACCAGATTATCAAATTGCATCGATACGTTTGTTGGGATGCAGCAGTTACTATTAAAAGTAATGTCACTCCATTTTCACGTTAACGGGTACCCTGCGCCAGTATATACACGTATGGCTTGAAGCCGTGTTCACATGCAAAAAACGTTCTCTATTGTATTGCTCATCAGCGGTACGCCTCGTTAGCCGACAGCATAGACTAAGCTTAAGTAAGTGCACCCTACTGATCCTCAAGCTTGCTCATTTTGACCGGAGACTTACAAATGCCGGGGTTACTATTATCACTTCAAAACTTGTCAAGCCGTCTTTTTGGCGTAGCACCTCGTAATTCTCATTCATGTGTGCCCGCCTAAGGGCTATCAGACTCAGCGCTGCTCAACCTCTCAAGTGGTGATCAACAGTTCATGTTAATAAACTATCAATACGACAATAGAGTGAGTTTGCTTTGTTCTTAATGACGCCGGTCTCAAAGAACAATCAATAAAATGTCTGTTTTTTTAGGGGGAGACATTTAAGCAGCGCCATGTCTTCGACCTTGGAATGAATTGCTAACCGGATATTTTATCTATTGTTGAGTAGGTTTTAAAGGTGTTCGTCAATTTCAATTCAATTGAGTTCATTGAGCTAAATTGAGATCATCAGTTGTTGCTGTAAACTGTGTCAATGATATGAGACAGCAACATCGAGAAACAACAATGCACAAATGCTATTGTGCATATTTTCCGTATACGCCTTTACTCGTTTTATAGAGATGCATGTATGCTGCATATAAGGGAGTCGGCCCCACTTAACATGCGGCAACACAATGTATTATGCTTTATTTATTAAAAACGTTGTGGGATAATATCACTGAATATCATAAGCTGGACGCCCAAGTAGGACCTGCGACAGAGAAAATAAGGCTCTTTTTTGCAATCCGTCTGGACTCTCCACACGTCTCTACACGAAATTCTAGGTTGGCGACCTATAAAAGAAGTTGAAGGCAAAAGCAACTGAGGCATAAACCGAAATCGATTTTCACAAAGGTTACGAATGAATGTCGCTCAGACCCACCTTTATAGCTACATTGGGGTTTTGCGCAGAGCCGATAATACGAACAAGTACATTCCACTTCTGACTGAGATTCAAAAGGCGACCACGTTATCCGTACCGCCTAGTTTAACCTTAGTTAATGAAGCAGCTGCGTATGCAGACGTGGCCGTAAGCACATTATCAAAAATAGCAGCGGATGAAAATGGCGTAGGTCCGGCCGCAGACTTTACTTAGTCTCACAAAAGCGTTATGAAGGTAAAGCAACTGTTGGATCTGTTGAATGGACTAATAATAGCAAATGAATGTATCAGCAGTGTTGGCTTTCAGCAGATTACTTAACCATCGGAGAAGGAGCCATTGTTTCACCGTTCGGAGCGCGGAATGTCTAACGAAAAATTCGTTAAGGTTTCGCCAATCCTCCTAATATGTGTTTTGGAAATTGCTGTTTACACTAGTTGTTTAATTTATAATAAACAGTAATTGAACGGTAAATAGATGGACTATAAAATAGCAACATTGAACTCTAAGTTGCTGTTGTGGCAAATCTGCAGAAACAGTAGGTCTTGCTTTAGCAGAATCACTCCTTTGAGTTAAACCGAATTTGTAGGAACTCAGTTGAGCAAAAGGGCTACCCGTGCGGCCGAACTATGTAGCCCTAAGTTTCTATATCTGTTAGTCACACTGTAAATTTGCAAGACACTACCTTGAACCTAGTTTTCATGGCTTTCAAATCAAGTATGGCAAATATTGGAATGTGATAGAAAATAAATTTGTTCTCAGCCGCATAAGTTGCGGTAATCCCAGCGACCTTTTTTCCTTGTTTCTGAGAAGCCTCCTCATGGACCGATAAAGTTCAATGAATGCAATGAAGGGGCAATACATTTATCTTAAATTAAGCGGCTCAAGGTCACTGTACTGCTAAGCCCCGTGACCTGTTATAAAAGCACTATAACATTGAACGTAATAACCTGCGCCTATTCGAGTTTACAAGCTTTAACGCCTATCTGGTACAGTTTCTTGATGACGTCTTGCCCGATACAACGAATGTCTTTCTGTAGCCATCTAATTATCTTTGGCCAAGTTTTATTGATTGTTGGTCCACCGTTGACAACAATATACCTTTGCTAACTTCCATGCATCCCTGTATAGTATGTGCACAAAATAGTACACACTTTGTCGATTAAATAAATATAAAAATAAATACATTACTTATTATTGAAAGAAATGTGTGTCATTTTATTTTTTACGCTTGTCTGGATGGCCTTTCATAAGAATTAATTAAAATTCAGTTACCAGTGGAACTCCGCGATGGTGCGAGTATATATATATATATATATATATATATATATATATATATATT
>MNPL01002919.1:0-19237 GCA_002081605.1 Tropilaelaps mercedesae
TATATATATATATATATATATATATATATATATATACAAATGTTTAAACTTGCCAGTTTAATTAAGAAGAATGGATATAGTAATTATACTGCCAGGCAGTTGTACTGAACTTCTAAGCGGCGACATTCTACATCTGAGGTATAAATATTATGATATATACTAGCGTGTATTTTATAAATATCTTATTAAACCGCATTGATATTTATGCAAATACATTTATGTATTTATTAATACATTTATACATTTATGAAAAACATTATCATTTACAGTATAATAAATCCGACGCGTTAATGACGACCCTGTATGTGACCTGGCATGATGCTCCCAGCTCTCACTTCAGTCACACACACACGTACATCATTTTCCATCAGTAGGGAAAGAGCCATGTTCATGTATCCACATGTTCTCAAAGTTGTTGATCGGTACAGCAACAGAGTTACCTGCAGGAGCACTAATTTGAATGGGTGGCGGTAATTGTCCTAATTTAGCCAGGGGCACAAATATGAAAAAAAATTTTTTAGATGTTATCTAACAGAAAAGGCATGCTTTATATTGAGTATTTATTTCCATGCTTTATATTGAGTCTGCTTGCTACTACCGACCGACCGGCACCAGTTGCATAAACATCAGGAGCCAAATCATACCACGTTGTTCAGGACGGCTTTCAATCCTACTCAAAGCGCTGACGCTTTACTTATCGACTCCCTCCTTCCCCCACCACCACTTTCCCTTGTTTTTGGTTTACTTCTGTAACCGGATGGTTGGAGAACAGCGGTTGGATCGTTATTGGCCAGGCAAGCTGACCGAGATTTGGTCAGCCTTTGTTTGAAAAAGACTCCTGTGTAGTACTGGCAAACGGTATTCAACGTCCGAACAATCTGCTCTATTGGATCTCACACGATGACCGCACGGCCCGCCACATTCACTTAATAGAATCAAAGCAGTAAACCCCGATGAGCACAGGCAAATCGAAATAGCAAAGTAAAAAGACGCACAGAGAGAGATAGAGAGGGAGAAAGTGGTAGTGACTTGGATTCTTATGGCCTTTTCTGTCAACTGAACTAGAGCCAAGAAGCATCAGTCAATAAGGGCTGTCGCACCTTATTTTGCCCTATTATTTTGTCCTAAACTGAATCGGACTACGGACGAAATTGTGGACAGACACCTGACAGAGTCACCGACTGCCCCTTTGGTAAATGTAGCGGACCTAGAGCGGACCACCGTATCAACAGCGAACTTGATAGTTGACTTATGAAATTTTCGTCGAGTCCATTTCGCAATAAATAATAATGCTAATAAAAATAACAATAATCGTACCAGTTAACGCTATCGAAGCAATGTGTTGCGTTCAGAAGATGTGACGAAGTAACGCTGCTGGATGAATATTACAGACTACCGACCAGCAGGCAATTGTCAGGAGAATAAAAGGAGGATAGATTAGTAATAAGCCTGTTACGAAGAATTGCTCAAGTGGCGCCTGTCTTACAGCTACCACTCCTTGAAAAACGCCAATAAACAGAATGTGAGCAGCGGCTTCTTCAATAACGTATTCGCAAACCTTCCGTATTGTCGCTTGCTCGCAGTACTCACGAAGATGAAATAAGCTGCTAAAAAAGTTGATACGTTGACCGCGTAGGTGTTTGTTCTCGTCATCGTCATTGCAAAGTGCTCCACTATTGACAGGCCAATGTTAGGTGGTGGATTCGACTCTTTCGAACTATTTTGAGCAGGGTCGTCCGTTCATGGCGAAGGTAGGCAGAGCAAAATAGAATGGGCCGGACGGCGAAAGCGAAAGAAGCAGAAAAACAAAGATATCAGGAATGTTAGTGAGAGCCGCAAGTGCAAAGAGCACGTAACCGTCAAATGAAGGGCCGACGAACGGAACGGATGAACAGGAACCGACTTCCCTCCACGCAGGATTACCCCTACCCAATCTATCCATAGTCATCCAAAACCGTGTTATTTCGGGGTGTGGTGGAGCCACTGTTAGCAGATATGCGGTACTGACACGGATCGCTATACTACTGTGCTGATGCTGCTGCTGCAGGTAGTCACGGTGGTTGTAGTTTGTAGTAAAAACAACGACGGTAGTTGTCGAGTAGGAGAGAACGATAATGAGTGAACACACTGCACTGCAACACCCAGAACCACATATTGGCTCGCACGCACATACAAGTCCATACAATGAGAATGCGAAATTACTCTTTGATCGGCTCATTGGTCGATGGTGTGAGTCGATGGTGTGGTACTACGGAACTCGCCATTGCCGATTCGCTGGTGCAACAGGTATTAAAGTAGGTACAGAGACGCGAAATCGATGGGTGCAATGACCTGTCCAGTGGTCCCATCCAATCAGTTCGTGTTGTGTGGCGCGGGGACACATTGGAGAATGTTCGCCGAAGCAGACGAACCTTTTAGGTGAGCGTGCGGGCTGACCCGCCGCAAAAAGTCAACTGATCACCTCATTGGTTAAAGCGTGTTGAATGATAGAGAAAACAAAAAAAAACGCACACAAGTGCTAAACGGCACCAATCAATTTCACCGAGCAGGGTTGTGAAACCTTCCAGTAACAATGGTAGATCGTTTGCTGGTGATTGCGCATGTATCACAGTGGTTGATGTAGACCGGGGAAGTCAAATGAACAACTGCGACAACGATTTTTGTGAGTCAATACGAAAGCTGTAGTGATTCTTTCTCTTTTCTCGCCTTCGCTATGTCATACTCAGCATACTAAACGAAGAAGTATGTGCAGCTATATTTACACGCTTGTAGTGTACATATATGTATATATATATATATATTCTCACTTACGAAGGTCTTTCGTTCGTTACATTTCTAATAACTCCATCTACATTTCTATTAAGTCATATACACGTACATTTTTTTGAGAAAGAATAAATCCTTTAGATCCAAACGCGTCGTCGGCCGTACTAGTCGTGCTAGCCGTACTAGTGGCTTCCGACGAACGTCTGAAATTTCCCACAAAACGACCGCCTGTCATTGTCGAAGGAATGCGATTGTTGCGGAGACTTTTGGCAACTGGCTCCGCTTCGGGCCCTCGTCCTTCCACTTCACCCGATTCACGATATTCTCGACCGGTAGAGACACAAGCAGCTATGGTGACAACGACATCAATGACGGCTCAGTTGGTGAACCCATGCGAATAAATGAATGCCATGACTGACTAACTGTGCAGTGTAATATCCCCTAGATACTACGGTCAGTAAGCCTACTAAGCAGACGGGCCAGCCTTAAGACTCGATGGTCGGTCGCGTCTTGTTAAGTTTGACGCTGTCATCAATCGTGCACAACAAGCCCAGCCTACTTTGTCTAAAATAGGATACATTATATTCCAGATTTTTTATATGTTCTATTTCATCGGCATTGTGAATGCGGTGCTATATAGTAGCAATTCGATACGTATCATAGCTCAATCGATATAGAGTAACTCAGTCACCGATTGGCCTTTAACATGATCCGAATGCCGGTTGGTTCAAACGAAGCCGATATTTCGCCGACGAGATAGACCGTCATCGCGCTCGACAGGTGACGGGAGCATGTTTTGAGTGACTACAGGTAATGAACTATCGAAGTTTCTGTCTCTGCATCACATCCCCTTCCGTTCTTCCTAACAATTCCACAGTGGTCCGGTTGACGTCGGTGGCAAAGGCGCTAGGGTTTGGTCGGAGATCAGATGTAAGGAAAGAACGCTATGAACCTGCTGACCAAATCGAGCGGCAGGGGATGTTCATATGGGCGAGTGGTGTGCGCTTTTCGCCCACGAACTATCGTATCTGACGATGTTTTATGAAATAGAAGAAATGGCTCGCCGTTGCAGCCTACACGCAGGGGATAAATGAAAATTGTTGCGTGATAGGTCTCCTCTGGACTTAATGACAAGCGACTATGTTTAACGCCATTCGCGCCGACTTACAAATAATTGGTCCAAGCAATCACTAATGTTTAAATAAATTACATCGGACCCTAACCGTGTTTGATTTGAAAGTTTATTGCGTCACCAAAAATCATAATAACTCCAACGAATTTATATCTAGCTTTCATAATGTACGCTAGTTTGGAATTTTAGTAGCTAACATAAGCCCCCGATTTTTCTTTCGGAAAAATTCGTTAGCGATGTTGGTTTGCCACAGCCCTTGACTTGGGTTTTTGACATATGTCTTCTGACGAATATGTTGGTATAAGCTGAATATGTACGCCCTTCAAAAAATACTCGAGACCATCTATTTAAAGAACGTGCGTAAGTCTAACCCCAATAGGCTTTATATATTTTGCGCGCAAGACCATTATAGCCGTTACGATCTGTTTGTTGTACTAGGAGCGCAAAATGGTGTTCCAATAGAGATCTCGCGTTCCTCGGTTCGCAAAGTACAGCGCCGGTGTTGTAAGTGCGAAAATCTCCCCTTGACATTAACAGCATTTTAAATCCAAGTCACTCGAAGTCGAATGTAGCGGAGAGGATGAACTGGAGCCCCTAGAGCCGGAAAGCCTTACGGCACGAGCTCCACGCTGAAAATATTCCCCATCCTGTGCGACACATATATAGAGATACACATCCATGCATCCACAGCCATTTATGAGGTACTATGGCAGCTGCAGGCACCAGCCACCGTCTAAACATGCACACACATACACATATACAGCATCGTTCGTTGCCTATACACTGTAGTTTTCGCGGCCGCCGCCGTCCTTAGGAGTGCATATACAATATTTACAACGCTCAAATCCTTACTTTCTCCGGTCAGGCCGCGGCATGTCTACTACAGTGAGTTAGACGGTAAAAAGGGAAAGACGACTGGGTGTGTTTTCCTGCCACTGGAAGAGGACGGTCTAACACCACAGTGTACCCCTAGACTCCTGTTGAACGCCTTTTCCCCTCAGGGGAGGAACAGCGCTGCTGTTTGCTTGACTCGAGATATTTCAAAAAGGAACGGCCCATGAGCTTAGAAAGCACCAAAGTACCGGGGGCACCATAGAAACCCCACCGTTCTCCCAACGGCTCTTCTAGCGTGGCAACCCCCAAAGAGGGTCAGGCTGGCCTGGGCACACCATACGACACAATATTTATGCTTATCCTCTACGCTGCCACTCCTTCTGCCTTTTTTGCTCCTCCTTTACCCTCTTTGTCGGCATATGGTACTTTTCCCCATTGCCCGCCTCCCTTCCTGGTCTCATACTTTTGCTTCTGGAAGGCTCGCCCCGACCTGCGACAACCCTGCTCTCCCTCCCTTATTCTCTCTTCACTTCCTGGCCGCCCTCAAACTCGAGCCGTTTTCCAACCATTTGGCATTTCAAGTTCGTTCAAACAGAATGAGCGCTCCTAGTTCTCTGGTTGTCGTAGGGTTTTTTCGTACTAGTAGGCCCTCTCGTATCGTTACCAAGACACGACAATTACCGATGTCTCGCGTTCGTTCAGGTCTCTTAGCGAGCCTCGTCGTTCACAGTCAGACATGCCAACGGTCGAGCGCTGTTACCATGGCTTGAATAGAATCTGGTCCTACCGACGTTTATAGCGAGCAAAAAAACGCGTTTTCTCTGCTTATCTTCGGTCTCACCGGCTTGACACCTACACATCAATGCAACGCTGTTACCTTATATATGCGTCATCGCGCAGAGCGTAAATTCATCCTAGTGAAAAAATAAGCGCACATGGTCATATTCACACAGGAATGGACTGATTTTCATTATGGAACGTTAGTGTGATTGTGAGCAAGGTGAACTAAGATTTGTCGACTTAATAGTTTACACGTAAATTCTATACTGGCTTCGTATTTTTATCGTGCATTTGCACCGTCTGACAAGCGCATTACTGTTGTTGCCACACTCATTCAAGGTTCAAATCTTTTTGCGGGTCGCTTCTGGTCTTTCCGCGTCCTCTAAAGCAGGCGGCTAATCAAGAAAATAGCAGTAATACTCTGATAAAGAGAGGAGAAATTTTCCGTAATGAGTGCATCTGGTCAGTCAGTGGTCTACGCATATGTCGTTTGGAAGATCACTGTGGACGTTTCTAGTGAAAGATGTTAAAGCTAAACTTCCCTTCATTGGAACCATCCAATAATCGGCAGACGGGTCGGAGAAAGTCGTTATGATTACCCAATTGCTTTATCCGGTTTCGGCCACCAGCAGAAATGTCGATGACTCGGCGGGAATTGATCTCATGTGGCCCCAATCTGATTCAACTGAAATCAGCTAACGGAGGAGACTGTCAGATACGCTGGCTGAGATATGTATCTGTGTATCCACTTGAGCCCTTTTTGCTGTTGAGCTTTGTGTGCAACGCGTTGTAGTGTTGGCAAACACGATCTAAAAAAGACAGTGACGATAATTGTTACGCACGTACTATTGCACTATTACGATCAGAGTGGCTTTTCCTTATAAATACTTTATATACTTAACTAAACCCCTGCTCCACTTGTGTGGCGCTTCAATGGGGTAGTGAACTGTGCCAAAAAAGCTGGCTTTAGATTGGAGTCACACTTTCTGTATGCAAACGTTTACGTACGCGAATCTATAATGGATTTGTTTTAAACTGGCACAGGGTGGATACATGAGTGAAGGTGGTATCCGGAGTGCCAAGTTAATTGTATTGAGACTTACATGCCAATCGTCCAAGTGCGACCTATCGAAACTGAATAGTATATATATATACCGATTATTTCACTTATTCTAATCATTGAACCACCACATACACTCAAGCATACGTGGTTATCAAAAACCCGGCCGTCGCATTGGCCGCTGACTGCGAGTGTGAACATGAGTACTATCCGGATATACTTCAACAATTTGCTAAATTTTATATTTTGATCCAAGAATCAACTGGATTGTCCACTGTGTGGGAGTGAAACACTTATGCGACGAACAGTACACATGTGTCCTACTGTTAGCGGTACGACAACTGCATCGGTTAACTACAGATGAGAATTATAAACGGGAACTCTAATACATTTTTATGAGCCTTCAGCGCAATAGAACGTTCTGAAAGACCGTACACATCACATTGTGCCGACGGCTGTTGTTCCTTGTCTCATCGACCCTTACGTTGTTGAATCTTTACTATTTGGTGAATGGTCACCTACTATTCCCTAGGCATATAATGGTCAACAAGAAAGTTCGTCCAGATGACGCTGAAGAAATTTTGCTTGCTGGCTTAGGTAAGCTCGTGGCCGTTTGTATTCAGCAAGCCGCGTTGACTGCATCTACTTGTTCATTGTGTTCTGCGATTGAGGGATTGATTGGGTGTGGAGCACCTCAATGAAGTCGAATAAGCACCTGATGCTGACGGTGCTGGTAACGTTCTACGCGCACATCTATATGAGACATCAATCAATCAAGATCAACGACAGTAGGATGACACGACCCGAACATCAGCTGGACACTATGAATGGCGGTTGTTATCGTCTTGATCGTGGGTATATTATCATTGCGGGATGATGCTATGCTATTATAGGCTAAATGGGCTTTGGGTAATACCACTCTCTATATGGATGATAGAATAGGGGACGTCGTCCAATGCTCTGAACCTATTTGTTCCGAGCTGAGTCTTGTCTGGAGGATTTAAAGAGATGCAAATCCTTCGAACGTCAGAGATTGTGGCTAAACAGATTCATTTTTGGGTACACCATCAATGAAATGCGTAGTTCTATGACAGCGAAGATATATATGCATCAATGTTGCTATGCGTCGAACAATTAGCGTACACGACAGGTTATGAAGCCTTCAAAGAAAAAAGAGGCGACAGAGGTAATACGCATATGGGAATTGGTCTATATTCTTCCATTTTCATCGAGCACGGCGTTCAACATATATGACGTTCTGCGATGTTGTTCTAAGTTGGCAAAATTTTTAGAACTGTATGTCAAACATGTCCATTGTATTACCACTGTTTCTCAGCGTTCTAGGCTAGCGAAAACACACACAGTACGGCCTTAAACGCTATAACCTAACGCTGTTGCCGATATGAGGTCGCAAATCAGGTGTCGCGTCGTCTGTTAAATCCATTCACATCCGGCCAAGTTCTTGTCGGAGATAGTGTTTGGCCCCGTTATTTTCGTAATTCACGCATAGCAAGGTACGAAACGGCAGCTGACTGGAAATGCGGTCGTATTTAGTTTCCATAAATGCCTCTTTTGCTAACGAACCTCAGTTTGGTGGAGCATAGAAGAAGAAGTTATCGGGCGATGAGAACGAGACACCTTCCGGGACAGGTAAGACGTGATTTTTTGCATCGTTTCGACGCGAGCAAAACCTAATCTCTGCGCCCATAGACGCCTACCGGCGTTCTTGAATACTCATTCACTAATATACATGATCGAGAAGGCACTATGCACTGACCGTAAAAATGATGATGAATATGAGCTCAAATTAGACAATATACGGTGCCTGATATACATAACACATATCCGGAAGAGATTGAAAATTTATATCAAAGTAGAAAGAGTTCGCCAAGGAAAATTTTTCTTGTGCGTTTTATGAAGAGTAAGATTGTGTGAGTCAAACGCACTTACCATTTTCCAAAGGTTTGACCCGATTTGACCGTCCTTCAGTTAAATTTGTGTTTAACAAGAACACTATAGCGATTTTAATGCTTGAGTCGGTCCCTCTATACCAAATCGTGACGACAATTAGCTAATAAGGAAAAATGTTGGTGCTGTACATCAAGTTTCCACTAACCGCGCCATCATCTAGTTTTGTGCAGTTTTGCACCCGCTTTTTCAAATGATTTCCAACGCTAACATAGATAGACAGGTGGTGGGTGGTCAACTCCAAATAGCGCCCATATTTACCTCGCTCCATCGATAGGCCACTATGAAGACCAAACTAATATCGATCTAGTTATCTAGCTATTACAATATAGGAAAACGGACTTTCATTGTTCGGACGTCGACATCCGGCGGAAACAATATGTGGCGCACCTTTGGTGTCGCCCAGATAGACAAGAACTAGCGGACTGTTGTGGAAAACATGCAAATACCAAACGTTTTCCTTTTTCTAGCCTGGCTTCGCCTGCCAATCGCAAACCATGATTGTTCTAAATTACAGGCGACTACATGAAGGTATATGGAAAATAAAGGTCGGATGGTTCAACGCAAGATAAGAAGGAACAAACGTGTTCATACACGAGCACTTGCAATTATTACCAAAACAACAACAATAAGTGACAATAATGAGAATGCCAATTGTAGCCTTGACCAGCCTCATGCTTCATACTGAGCATGTGCGTGTGTCCCTGAGCATCGTGTCCCCTTTTTCTGCTTTGCGACAGCGCACTCCTTCGACATTTCATTCTTCCATCACGAGACAACTTACAACGGGGTATTACTGTGGTAGATACTTAAATCGAAATTAACGACGAAGAGGGCAATTTGGCAGGTATCTTGACAACGTGCATTCCTTACAGTCACAATCGTATGTTGAAAGCATGTAATCGCAGTAAAATGTTTCAGGAAGCTGAAGGCTGGACAAGAAACCGCTGACCAGGCTTGTCGGTCGTAAGCTGAGATCAGGTCTTTTCTAGTAGATGCTCTCTGCCTTTGCTGCGTATGAGCGTGGACTATACTGAAACAGCCATCGCTATAAGAACAGGAGCTGAAAAACAACGTTCGTCCTTCTTCCTTCTGAGAGCTGTTGCTCATTCGACGTCTATGCGGCTTAAAGGCGTTGATGATTCAGGGCCTACCGACGTGCCGTGCTGGTCGGGCCTCCACTATTGCCGTCGCCGCCGTCGCCACTGTCGCCGCCAGCACAGAGTGACGATCAGTGAGCGAGTGCCATTGGGTCAGCCCACCGCTCAGACCAGCAGGGAAAAATTGACGCAATGGCCGTCGTTCGCTACAGCTCTGTTTTGCTATCAAAACAGCGCGGACTGATTGTGGCAGAAGCGGTGATGCTTTTTTCCCCAAACAGTCATCGTCGTTATCTCTGTAAGGGGCGCCTCAATGCTAGAAGCTTTTCTGCGCCTTTTTAAACGACAATCCGATGCTGCCAACTTTCTACGCTCATCAGATATATTTGCCAGAGCAAATTCGTACTAGCTTCAAATTTTATCATTAGAAACGTGTACCCTGTGCGCCTGATAATCGTCAACCACTAGCTTATTGAAAACGATATTGAAATTTACTCGCATAAGTAGCTTTAAAGTTAATTGCTTTTGCCATTTTTGTGGTGCTGCATAGAAACTGAATTTAAGCGCTACAAAGTTCCCTCGATTAACTTTAATCGTCTGCATTATGAAATGAACGGTATTCAATTAGTTTTTTTCCAAAGGGTTCATAGAACGTTGTTTAGCTCAAGTGTTACACGCTAATGAATATTTCGAGCAATCGTAATTTGTCACGCTTTTAGAAAATTTATATAAGGGCGAGACAGAGGAAGAAAGGGAAAAAGGAGGGAAGGAGCCTGTATACTGGTCTGTATACACATAAGAGTTTCGGACCTTTTACGCATGTCTTTAGCAGTCTTCGAATTAAGTACAGATCTTCGCAAATAGTCTATAAGAGTTAAAAAAAACAATTTAAACGAATATGTCATCTGAATTCGGAAAACTCTACGAAGAAGGCGGTGAACGAAGCATGGCAGTAAGTTGGTAGTCGATCAAACGACCAAACGAAGTTGTGGATTATCATTCGTCGAGTTCAGCGACCGGTTGGCCTGTCATCAGCGTACCGCATCCCGACTATCCGCCTAATCTTACCGACGCGCTGCCCGGCATTCTTTGTAGCTGAGCCTTGGTCCTCCCACTAAACTAGCCGTGTTGTCCAAACACCGCAGTAGAGGAGCGATTCTCTGGCTTTAGGGGCTTGGACAAGATGATACCCGGGATACCCGCCTGTTCAAGTCACCTCATTGGCTGAACTTCTCATTTTTATCTGTTTCGCCTCCTGGTTCTTGGGATCTAGGCGAAACTTTTTCCATCCGCCAAAGTAACCACGATAGCAAGAGTTAATATTAAAGCAATCGGGTAAGGTGGGGAGTCATATTAGAATGGTCGGTAGACGTAGCGAGACTAAGTGGGGGAGGGGGGCATAAGAAGCGAGGAGGAAAAAAGCTGGGTAGGTTGTAACAAACCAGAAAACTCTAAAGAAATAGAGAAAGCGTGGACAACGAAGAAGGTGACCGTTTATACCTTATATCGTAGCCTTCAAATCACAGCTACACTTTCTACCTATGGCTGCCTTCTCTCTCTCTCTCTCTGACGCGCAGTGTTTTGTTCTTAGCAAGCGACAGAGTGAATGAGAAATGACTGGATTTTTGACATAAAGCAACATTCTTGTGCCGGCATGAATATGTTCTCTAATCATGTAGTGTTGAACAGCATATACGCGTATATGTTATAGCGTTAGATCATGACGTCTTTCCTCTAGCGTTTGCCACAGGCAAACACGCTGCTATGTCTAAATGAATTCTTTAAGAATCCTCTTCGGTACTGTTTTCCAGTATACTGTTTTCTCTTATACCTTCAACATCTGTTTAAAATACCTTTTTGTTTGAAACAGCGCCGAATAAAAATTAGTGGTCAGATATTACAGTGTTATTAGGTCTGATTTTGGACAAAGGGTAATTCGTTTCATAACAAGCCGGTCTAATAGAATGCTCCTGCAAGGACGTCGGCCGTGACTGAAAAGTGGTAAAAAGGACAGCCAACTTTGTTACTCAAGGTGTCGATTTAAATGCATTTACATCCACAAGAAGGCTATTCGATATTCATGTCACATCGATACTTGAAATAATTATAATTAAATCATAAGCGGAGCGACATACATATCAGTTCTCTGTATTAAAACGACGTTTCGGGATTTCGTCCGTCTCGACCTTCTAATGCCAAGGGTGGTGACGTTGTATTATATTCGAAGGCAAATAAAATATAGCGTAGACATTTAGTTAATATCTTTTGTTTCCCTTGAAATCCAAAATATCAGTGATGTTCCTGAAGAAATACAACAAATAATATGTGTAATAGTACATTCAAGGCACTTTTGATTTTTCAGTTCATCGTCTCCCACCCATCACCACCTGCGTCGCTAAATTCGTTAGCAGCTATTTTCAGTTTTCTCTCATAATAAGCGAATGTGTCTAAGGTTGGTAATTAAAAAAAAGGCCACCACCAATAGTAGACCGCATAGTTAACTAAATCTTTATGCAGTAGAAGTATGAAACTCTACATGCATTGCTTTTAATACGTATTCAAAATTATGCTTTTACACTGACCATTAAGCCACCCATAAAATCCGCTCATGTGACAAATATTTTCGGCCCTTTTTATTTCGCATTCGATCGCTACTATGGGAAATGACCCTTCCTTATAGAAATTAAGAGAAAAAGCTGTCTGTCCCAAATTTTGAAGGTTGTGGAGATATCGTATGAACACGTTTTTGCCTAGCGGCGAGGAATAGTCCGGCTGCCGCGTCCGAAACGCTGTTCGTTATGTGTATTTGCCTTCCATCTCCACTATCCTTTATCATCATTTTTGTGATGCACGCAGGCCTTGCCATATCTACCTCGTACAATTGCCCGAACCATTTTGGTCCATAATCCTTTGCACAGACACACACATAACCTCGCTGCCTCCTTCGCCGCGAGTTGGGTAAAGTGTGGAGGAGCTCAATCTTGAAGCCTGCGCGAAACGGAAACAGTCGTAGAGATGCTGCCGTACAAGAGTGTGAAGAGCATGCGGGAAGACTGAGCAGTAAAGCGACTCGACCAGAATCAAGGACTAGTGCCGAATTGAGTGAGTACCCCGTTGCTCTGGGTTGGGCGGGGGCTGGTATTCGTAAACAAGGAGAGCCCTGCGGTGCCTAGCTCACAGACCCGCCCACTCCTTATCCCAGTTGCCCCATAAAGTCCTGGTGCCTGTGATCAAACTCTTCAAAGATCACAATCATCCACCCCTGGTCATCTATTTTACCACTTACTTCATTCTATTCTCACTCGACTATAACACGTATATTTTGGCCTCCGAAAAAACGCGCATATCAACGTATTACTAATTACTATTTAAACATAGGTTCTACAAATGCCACTTCAGTTATAATGTTCGATCCAACCGCAATATGATTGTGAAGCGACCAAAGCGTATACTTAATTTAGCTTTATGCTAAACAAGAGTTTATACGTTCGTTACGTGCCAACCGGTGAGTCACACATGTTTGGCGGACCTTCTAGAACCTGCATCTTCCAATCAAGTAGGACCGTAATTGAGAAAAACACAAGTGTGATTTGTATAGCTCCCTAAAATCATTTTTACTCTCTCGAATTTTTTGCTACCAGGTAGACGGCATGACTATTTGATACCTACAATTGTTATGGACGATGTGCAAATTAAGTGAAAAAGAAGAAGAAAAAAGTCTGTTAGTGTTTCTGTGTGTGACAATCGCAATTAGATGCATTGAATCCAATTATATATCGTTTTAACCATAAAAATGGTCTACCCGTCTCCTTCATATATAAAGCAAAGTTTACCCAGATCAAAAAACCAGATAACTATAATTTTGCATGTCCTCGTGAGGTACAATTAGGCAAGAAGTCACAAAAGTTGTGGGCTGGGCCTTTTATTTAGCAGAGCTATTCGACTGATCAGCGCTGAAAACTAGCCCAAGTAGAGGTTTTACATTATTAAAATCGGTCACCATGTACCACACTTTTGCCTAGACGCTTTGGGTTGCTGAGTTCAACGAATTTTTCGTCGAAACTGTTCCTCTAACAGATTGTCCCAATAATTGTCTAATGTTAGAAAAGATAATTTTGTGATCCCTTTGATTTTCCATGAGGTGGCTTAAGGTGTGTCTTTCAAAGCATCTCTAAGCATTTGAAGCGCACACACTTGCACAGACAATAGAATACACGCAATGTTGACGAAAACAAGCATATGCACACAAGTACGAACTCTCAATAACAAATTAGAGGCGTCCGTTAATCGCAGTGTTTAGAGAAAAAAGGTAAACATCCAGATTTTCTACATTCACAATGAGAGCGGGAGTACATTTTTATCCCATCTTAATAGAACGTGATGAGATACAGAGGATAGCGCGAAATGCAATTAATTGGTAAACTTAAATAAAAAAAATTCAGAGATTCAGAAGGCATGTTGTTTGGAAAGCTTTTATGGTCCCGAGACTGAAGGAACTCTTGCGATTAAAGCACTTGGTAGTCTTTGGCCACAACGGAGTCAACCATGTGAATTGTGCTACATTCATAATGACTTGCATCTATGTGAGCACACTAGCTTTGGGCCTGTTTCCAAGTGTGTACGACTCGTTTTGCCAAGAATTATTAAAATAGGCTTTAATGAATATTTCCTGTTGAAGTTCACTTCTAAGATCTGAATCTTCTCTGCAACCTTTGCGGAAGCGGTCAGTTTTTTTATTTCACTATGTGACATTTGCGCGTTTTCGGTATTATAATGGGCAGGTTTTCTTCCTAAATCTTTTCAGTGAATCGATTCCAGAAAAACTATAGGTAAAAAGAGTACAAAAATAAAGATCGCTCTTATGTCAACGAAAAGTCGCTCACAAATATCTGTTCCTAGCAGACGCGACTCACAAACAGTCCAGTTCCGCTCCAGCCCGCTTCGAACTTTTGTCCCTATTCTAATGCGCACGCATACTTTCTGTTCCTACTAAACGGTTTTTGGAATAGGCGAACACACGAAAAATCGGCTTGCCCTAGGCGCGCCTCTGCACTGTCGATCCCCGGTTTAGGTCAGAACGAGATCGCTTTGATGTGTGACGTTCTGAAATACGACGAGTATGTGCTGCCAAAATAAAGTTTAGCTGCCAATTTCATTAAAGATACAATATAGGATAACGTAAATGCGAAAAATATAATACTGTATCAGGCTAATCTCACTTGGAATGACAAGTCCATAATCAGATTTGTTGTAGTTTTTGTGCAGTGGTAATCAAAAATATTTTCTTATTTGCTACTCATATTGCAAGCAAATTTCCAACTTACTTGACGGACCCGCAGACTTTCACCTCTGATTTCGTCTAGAGTAAATTTAATAGGAACAGAGTAGAACTCTACAATACCGTAAAGTTTCTTATACACTACATGACCTACACACAAATAAAACTTTAATGTTTCAGTATAACAGTTGATAGATAAACAACGACCGCGAAGCGGCAATCGAAGGTGACGGGACAGGAAAGCGTATTTAGGTTTGTTTTCTAGAAGAACCCATAACCCTCGTTCGAAATGGCTAATGTAGAAGTGACAATGACTGCTCATGTACCGCTTGACACAATGGCCAGTGCGTCGTACTAATGTTGCTATAGAGGCTCGCCCTACACTACCGAAAACCACCGGAGAAGAATGATGGGACAAAAAATTATAGAGGACATACACATAAGGCCGAACAGGAAATATCACGGTATGTCAAGCCGTTGCTGTGGATGTGGGGTTGCTACCAAACCAACAGTCAAACCAAAAAATGACCGTGTGCAACAGTTTACCTACTGATAGTAGTTTGTCGCGATAGTGTTCTAAATGGCTAAGTAGCTGGGTTATAAGATTGGCGCCTACCAGTTTAAATACCTTTGATGAGACATAGTGCACTACCATGGACGTTAAATGTTATAAATCACTTCAAGCATTCCAAAAAGCAAATCAAAAGAATATATTATCGAATAGGACCAAATAGCTATTAATCCAAACTATTTCAGAGGTGCAATACTCTCTCGCCATGAACTTATTCTGCGCAGAGTTAATCTGTTTATGACTCTATGTATGTGCCGTTACGTTGGAGAAAGTATGTATGTTTTCTCGCTCTGCACTTCCTCTCTTTCGTTTTATACACTATACATTATACACACACCAGCTTATGGAACGCGGTTTTAACATTTGCTTTACGATCCAAAACTAGAAAGCGATGGAGTACAAAGAAACGGGTTAAGATATAAAACACGGAGACGCAGGGCTCATGTGTAATCACGCTCTTAAAATTACTCATATCAACGCTGCGGCAATGGAAAGTCCGTTCGGTGTGTACAGCCTAGCTGGTCTTATGGTTTGGCGTATTCATGGGAGACAAAGAGAGAGTAGTATGATAATAAGGAGAAACTGGCATTTGCTAGAACCGACGTTATCGCTTCAATTCTGACGTCAAACAACAGTGTGTTCGTCTTCGATGTGACTCTTAATATGACCTATAAGAATCACATCGGAAATTCTACTTATAAAATAGCACTACACAGTCAATTTGATTTACGACACATACTACACAAATGGCTTTTTTTATATGACGTTTCTAGTTGTTCCAATAACCACATTGGATTACAGTTAAAGAACCAGTCATTAAATTGAAGCGATGCTAGAGCACCCAATCCGAGAAATTGTTCGAATATTGATGATCGTTAACACTACGGAGCGCGTCAAGCATACATATGAGCCTATAAGCCAGGTGTACAAAATACCGCGTAAATTTGAAGAAAATCATCAGCTGCTGGAAGAGTAACATGATGTTGTAACCAGTAGAAACGATGAGACAATGCTGACCGCCCGTAGGCAAATATGATTAATTTTGAGCAAAAAGTCTCTCGGAATTATGTTACTTTTTGAAAACCCGGTGCATCTAATATATCTTTTGTGATTTCGGATATGGCTCTTGCTCGTTTGTTTTTGATCCCCTGCGTTCCACATTGCACCTAGGGTAGACTAGCAACGATATTACTGCGAGCGGTCATACATTACCGCGCTCACGACATCAACCAACTCTAACCTTTGGTTAAACGCTTTACATATAAATGACGAAGTTGTTTTAAATTTGGTTTTTTTACAAACGTAAGTTGCGCTCAGCACAGGAAGGTGTACAACGAATCTCGTGCAAAATCTAGCACGCTGATTTCAGCACACAGGCACAAAAATATATATATATATATGTATATATGTTATAGCTAGAGATTAAAACGCGCTAGTCTAAGATTGCTATAGTACTATACAAGCACCGCTGAATCAATAAATGCCACAGGTCGAAATCGACCCATCACTTTTAGGGTTTTAGCCAAAGCACAACAATGAATTGATAGTATTATTGAGTACTTGATAGCAGTACTCTTATGATCGACCAGTATGAATTATATCAACACTGGTGTGATACTTATACTCTCCTTATTTTGCCACGAGGGAATAAGTACATTAGCATATTACGGTTGTAATGGCTTTAACTGGTCATAGCAAAAGAATAAATTACCGCAGCAAGTGAAGCCCAAGTATAAACTCTATTCATTTCAAACCTCAGCTCCTGGATCTTTCAGCTCTCTCAGCATTAGCTGAAATGAACAGCTTACCATTCTGTCATTTAAATCAATTGAATTTTTCAACAAAATCGTTAAAAAACGCTAAAGAAGACACTAAAATAACGAGATTTATAGAAATCACTTAGTAGTTTGTCTGTTTGTCTGCCCCAAATTGCAGCGTCCTTACTATAGATTCGTTTACCAGTAAAATACCGGTTTAAATCGGGGTTTGACAACCGCCAATACATGAACGGGCAACAAAAATGCTGAATACTCGGCGTGCTCGTGCACGAAAATATAGAAACATTCCCCACCAGCTAGTATCTTCCGAATGTTGCCTTTCGGTGGAAGCCATCTGGTTATTCTCTCTTAGTGGCGTAAATCCTCGTTGCAGGACCACATTTCGCGTTGCCTGTTGTTTACAGTTTATCGCTCAGTAGTGAGGTTGCCGCAACTTTCCGGCTTATGGCAAATCCACCATCCAGGTGGAATCATGAAGGGGGCAGGGGATGCGGTATGAGGAATCTGGGGGACACTTGAAGAAGCACCTAAACAATTCAGTTCGACGGTTTATCCTGTTCAAGTCCTATCTTCTTTTTTCTGTTTCGATACGTTACGACTTAACCCACATAGGCCTTTACACGATAGCCGCTTCCTTTTGAGTTTCCGACTTCAGATACATCTGTATCTTTGTGTATACATATTTATCATGTGTGAACTCTTACTCCTAAGCATTGACCAAACATCGAGGTGCGAATAAAATGTCCAGTGTTCTGTGAAGAAAATTGCCAATTAAATATAGAGTTACATACCACAATAAATAAGTAAAGTTGTCTTGATAATATCGCACAGATTTTTTTGCTAGTCGAATTGCTGGCCCTATCAGTAACTTATCCTCAAACGAGCTAAATTATACTAGAAAAGTCGTCATGTTCAATGACACACAGGCGTCACAACGCTACAAAATCCCGGGCAAAGAAACGTGAAAAAGAGAAAAGGATTTTGTGTGCATGTCGCTCCTGCACCCCACCCTACATATACAGTGTCTTTCGTTCAATTCCTGCAGAGCCCCCCCACCAAGCGAGTCCAGTTGGGGAGTGGAGGCAGTCATTGCGCACTCTCTTGCTTTCGTTCCACCCCCCTCCCGCGCTTCTGCGAGCTCGCTCGCAATTCTGCATCATTATCTAACTTCAAGTCACTCACCAGCGGCGGCAGCAGGCCAGCTTGCTGCATCGTCCTTATCCAGGCCCTCATCCATCGAACGACCCAGTAATTCCCCTTCGAGCCTTCCTCATCCACCCGATTCAATCTCTCTCGCTTCTATGCCCCTCCACATGTAAACTTTCAATGCTACTTTGCATCCCCTCGGCTTTCAATGCTCGGGCTATAGCTAAGCATTGGCAACGCTGGCAAGAGTACGCATGATGGTTTTATTTATGCTCAGGCTTTGTTTATAATCCCTAAACTTAAATGCAGACACGCAGCTCAATTAAACGGTATTGCTCTCGCGTATTGGCACGTGTATGTGCAAGTGCATTAAGAAAATAAGAGTAATAAAATACAAAATACTAGAATTAAATTCTGTATTACGTACCACTAGGTATTACCATGTGGCTACAAACACCTGATGATTAGCTATGGCTAGCTGAGGTCAATATACTGTGTACGTATTCCGAAGAAATGCATGTTGAGGTACGTCCATGCGCAATTATATATTAGGATATTATGATTATGAGTAACGATTGGCGTGTTTCAGCTAGAATTAAAATATAAATTCAGTTACTTACGAAGAATATTCATTTTCAGCAATAATGAGTCATCTTTCGTCCTATATAGACTATTCCGACTGCTGTTCGACCTTGCACCCTGACACACTTTACAGCCACAAGCAAATTCAGTGGATAAAAGAATGTTACGAACTAAATGAGGTGTTTTCGTTTTGGTCATGACATACAGAGGCATATATATATATATATATATATATATATATA
>MNPL01002920.1:0-36431 GCA_002081605.1 Tropilaelaps mercedesae
TGTATATATATATATATATATATATATTAGTGTTGATTTATAATTAGAGGCAAGATACGGACGATTATTATGCCGTCTGTGTTAATCGTTAAAAAATCTCAAATTTTTGGTCGTGGAGTGTCTAATTGAAATTGGATTTGCATATTAAACAGAAACTGCATAACGAGGCAAATACATGTTCATTTTAATGACGGAGTGCTCAAAAGAAAATGAATAAAAAGTTTCAACATGAAGACCTCCGCTGCAACACTCTATCGCCTCTTAGGTAGGCATAATCTCCTGTTGTTGTATACGGTTGCAACGATGAAGAAAGGAAAATCAGGTAACAATTATATCTGACACGACTTACACTGATTCTGTTCCCTAACATACTTGAGGATACTATGATTGGTGTCTAGAAAAAATTTGAGGTGCATTTTTCAAAAAGTTTTCAAAACTTTGTTGACTTTCAAAATCATTTTTTCAATCAAAATTACTGCACAGTGGAATAGTATGAATAATAATATATTGATTCGTCACAACCGTTGTTCGAGAAACATTCATGTAACTGATCGGCAATTTATGCAGCGCTCGCACAAACACACCAAACGAAATTTAATCTATTTCGTACAGGTAAGCCATACTCCTGATGTGACGCACACTGCGTTCAACCCTAAGCACCATCAATCGTCCAGCGTCTGGTAAGACGCTGCTATGCTAAACTCTATTCATCGACAAGACGTAGCTGTGTGCCTATGATGGCAGTCTCAACTTTTAAGTTGAACCGCTGACTTGTCTTGGCCGTCTAAAAAATCGAACGATGACCGCCCGTTTTAACAGACATTCTTTTCCTGAACGCTTGGTGCGAAGCCCGAGCTTGCACTGAGCTTGTAAAGTCTGAGGGAGTGAAGAAATACGATGCAACCCGGAGCCTAGTTTTACGCCGATGGTTCTACGACATGTGGTCTGCTTGGGCATAGGATTGCACTCGCCTGATCAGCAGGGTCCCACCAACTCCGATAAGAGAACGGAACCGTCGAAGGAACGTGGCAAACGAAGGCGAGCGAAAAAAAAGGAAGAGCTAGATAGAGAAAGTTGGTCGCAGTGGCAGATTCCATTAGGAACGACACGAAGGTTGCTGATAGGGATCGCGGCTGAACAGGGTCGAGGAATCGGAACCTTCATCCGAATGCAGGAAACAGCCTTTCTCTTAGGAGTAATATGGGCGCCTCGGGTCTTTCCTTTTACACTACAGGAATTCCTATAGCGCGTTGTACCGTATTTTAGCACGGGGCTCTTTTTCCTTCACCGCTCTACTGCTATTCGTATTGCTATTGTTGTTAATGTTGTTGTAGCGAACGTTGTTGTTAGCTGGCGGCATCGCTAGCGTTGTTGTTGCTAGCACTCTGCTTGCGAGTCTGACCACAACCTTGAAGCGACCACTGAGTTTCGGAGAAACTTTGACGCCAACTCCACCAGCCGTTTACCAACCTTAACGACCGGTTTCCCTGCAATCAAATGGCGCAGTGGTGATCTGCGTAACTGACTTCCGTCGCAGTTTAGCGATACAACCTGAGTGTTCCGGGTTTACGGGGGAGAGAGGGTGGGTTGTTAGTAAGAGTAGCCGTTTGTAGGACAGATGGCAGCAGGGTGTTAGCTTTGTGGATGCATGAGGAGGTCTGTGTGGTCCTTTATAAACGAGAGGACCAAAGCTAGGACGAGACTTGCCTTAGATCTCTTTAGAGACCTAAGGCTCTTCGCTGTTGGCCCGAATATAGTGGAGTGCTTTTTGGTGTCGGCTAACAGCGACCCATCTAAGCTTCCCGTATAGTCAAGTATTACCCGTGAGTAGATAGTGGCATGGCATGAAATTGCGGCGCGATATAGGGCCCTCTTTGCCCCTGCAATAAGTCGTACCCAGGAAAACTATCCTTCCTCTTCAGGGGCTTCGGAGCAGGATATAACTGCACACTATTTCGAAAGGCTCCTGCCAAGGGCCATTTCATGAAGGCTGCCCTCGTTCACTGCCGTCTCCAAGTCCGCGGATCACTGCCCCACCGGTCTCACGGGATGCAAGTAGCAGAGCTGCTCTCTCTCTCTCTTTCTCGCCGGTTTTTGCACAATTGCTCGCGCCATAACACTATCGGTTACTGTATATGGCTAGAAACAGCGTAAACCAGTCAAGCTTAACATTGCCAACGGTTTAACCTCCTCTAATGCCATTACTTTCAGCTCATGAATGATTACCACTATATACGAATATATTACGTAATGCCTTGCGTCTACAGCTGTATTCTTGGTTTAGCATCAACCGTTGAAACTTCGCGCAAGGCCGCTATAGCTGTTTTCACGGCCAAATGAATGGGCACGGCTGAAGCACGGCCAAATGAGGTGGGCGTCTGCGTAAAATGCAAACTCTCCGTCGACGGACGAAAGAGGTACTACGAAACTTAGCATCGCACTGCCTGGCTCGGAAGCAACTCCCTGCTCCTTAAGCTTAGTCGGTTGCTAATAAAGCTGCTTGATCGATGCTCATTTATTTATAATTTTCAAAATGGAGCACTAGAGGGCGCGCAATACCTGTGCAAGGGTACCCAGTCACAGCAGCAGCAGCAATCACTTTAAAGGGGGCCCATTAACCGGAATAACTGCATCTCCGCAGGAGGTGCCAGCGTGGAGAACGACGGGTGCGTTTGTGCAGAAGAGAGGGGGAGGCAGAAAAGCCAAACAAACTATAATGCAATGCGACTTTTGCGTATGGACTCCCGTATGGACTCCTTTGGATTCCCGATGCGGAATAATCGAGCAGGGAGCTAATATGCGAACGCAACGCAATGTGTCTATCAGGCAATGTACACGCCGATCACTAATGTTTGTCAAGGTTTTCGCTTGTGCTTTGTGACAGGGCAAATGTATGGTTGTCGTTGTTACGAACGGGAAAGACAGAGAGGGAAAAGAAATAGAAGAAGACTTACGTGGCTCAGGGCAAGGATTGACAGGAGTCCACGACGGCGTTAACTCATTCGACGACGCGAACACCTCCTGAAAATTTTCTGAACACCGCTGCCTCGTCGCGCGAAAACACGCCTGTACCATTGCCTCTTTCGTTGTATAACGGATAACATTCAAGTGTGACTGCTATGGTGCTTCCTGATGTTCCTCTCTATGCATTTGTCTGTCAGGCTATGAGTTAGATGCTCTATGAGCGAAATTTTTCCTCGCTGTTCTCTTCTCGTTACACTTCCCGTATATTCCAAAGGCAGCTCCGTGTTTGAACAACTCGACTGTATCGGGGCTCATTGTTGGATTATAACCAGAACCACGAGATCAGGGCCCGCACCAAACCCTCCCTAGACACCCTTTAGAAACAACATCTGTATCGGCCCCTTCCTTTCGGCTGCAAATGGTGTGGCGCGCATATGTCTATTGGTTAAGCTTCACTTCCCACCGTGTTGGCAGGAAGAAATCAGTGTTAGGTGAACACATAAGATCTGGCAGGCAATCCATTTAAACTCCATTAGGGGTGCGAGTGCTGTACAAAAGTCGGTCGAGCGAATACTTCTATTGTTAAGGGATCGAGTCACCGAGTCGGTGTCTGTGTGGGCGTTAGTGAACCTTCTTCAGTTGCTGCGTTGGCCTTGAGGGAATTTAGAATAAATGATTCTCAATCCGCCCCCCGTGCAATTGATAACGGCTATTAGAATCTCATCCTGTCATTGAGATGAGAGGAAGCATTGCTTGCAAGTAACGTATCCTCGTTCTAAGTCTACCCGGCTTTCCAGTTACAAACTACTTCAACGACCCTGGCTGCCTATTGACCTTTCCGAGAGGAAAAATCGAATCACGCTGCCGCAGGGTAACAGGAAATGGCAGAGGAAGAAGCCTATTTCTGGTACTAATACTGAAAATTGGTCTGGCCCCGATCAACGAAGTTTTCTAAGTCAGTGAATCTAGTTTAAGAAGTAGACAGTACCACCAAAGGACGGTATCCCAAAATAAATATGGTACAACAAACGGTTATTTGAACAGCTTTAATTCGTAAATTCACAGTACAAACACTTTCTGCATGTGTACGGCGTGTCTTTAACGATATTTGAACCAGAAGTTTCGTGGTTCGACGTCTCAGACATTACCACTCGGCTACAAAAATTTAGGATTAATAAAGTGGACCAGGGTTATTGCAGAGAGACTTAGACTGTGCGAAATTGATCAGAATAACTGCGTGCTCTGGGCGTGTGTTGAACCTTTATAAGGTTATGAGCAGTTTGCGAATACGCAACAGCAGAATGATATTATCGAAATTGACACTTTATTTTACATAGCTTTTTTTGCATTGGTTGATGATTAGCCTGAACTACGCTGTCATCTTGGTAAAGATATTGGCATGTTTGGCAGAAGAATGTCGCTATTGTTAATTATCTGGACTATACGACTAGTAAACGTCCCTCAAAACGTATGAATGGGATGCGAAATTTAAGGGAACAAGCGTATATTACCAATCGTTTCTATTCAGGAACTCTGCTTCAAAAGATGTTAAAGTGATTACAATTTTGTTTTGTCTACCAACATCAATAAATTGATAAAATTCTTTTTGTGTTGAATTTTATCTTGAGACGCTAATAGCGCTGATAAAAAACTTTGACTTTGTAACACAGCCAGTTCATATCAAAATAATCCGCAAGCCACAAAACCCAATTTTCATATAAAAAGGACAGACGGTAGACAAATACTAACTTCTAGAGCTGTAGTTGAACATTCAATTACATACAGTAGTTAAGTCCTGTTACCACTCCACCAAAATGACGGGCAAATATTGCTAAACGTCTTCCGACGCCGAAAATTTCTTACTAATACAAGCGATAGCTATTTCAAAAGAAGCAATCTATTTCCATCGTAGCAACGGGCGGCGTTCTCGGTGCAGCGAGCTTAGAAACATTGTGCATATATGAAAGCCCTATCGCAGAGGCTTACGGACTCGCTGCGGCTTCCCATCCAACAGCGCCCGCTCAAGGTATTCCTCAAGGTGGCTGGGACATCCTTGATGTATATGAACGGCGAAGAAAACATGATGAGGGGTACAGAACAGAAGCCGCTCAGAACAAGCATTGAAAGCGTTGAAAACGCAACGTGCATGTGGTTGCATTGCCAGTAAGGGTGACAGCCATTTCACCTTAATTGTAAACGCGTAAGTAGCATACTTCAGCCACAGTTATCGACTTGCATCGTAGCTCGCTTGAGGCGCCGCGTTTACGTGGCCACAACGGCAGAGTTGAACTGCGAACTTGAATGGGACACCTCGTGGGTATGAGGGTAAAAAAGAGAGATGTTTTGGTTAGTGTGTCGTGATGAATCGTTCAATGCCGATTGATTAATTAGATTCGCAATTGCGCTGTCAGCAAGTACCTTAAGTGTATTTGCAAATCAAAACCAGTAATTTCACTAACCAGTTATAGCCGTTGCAGCAACACAGTATTTTCATGCGCTATAACATTCCGAAGAGTGAAGCCGGGATAGTATTAACGTATAACCATTTTTACGATTGAACAAAATTGAACAAAATAACTGCATGACCCTGCGTTCGAGTACCGTGATTAACTATACAGCTGCGACTTTCTCTTTTGAAGCATTTAACTCAGATGAATAAAATATACTCAACCCTAAGAAGACCTATTATTAGGTACTGAAACTGTGTGTTAATTCTCTTTTAAGTTCAGCCTTTTTTCCAAATTATTCGCATACCTATGACTTATCGATCACGTTATTGGTCTCTCCAATATCCTAGACGATGCACTTGTCGCTTAGACGCCTTTCTGTACGACTTGTCTCGGATATGCTGTTGGCGTCGCTTTCGGTAATAGTTTTGTCCAGGTTGCTGATTCTGGCTGACATCATTGGCTTCCTTAGTCTGGTGTACGTTCCGACCTTGTTACAGATTGTTTGTACTAGTTTCTCGATAAACATCCTCTTGACCTGGGCCTCTATTGCCGATCACCTCTTTAAGGTTAGCATTTTTTCTACGTACTGCGCTGATAACAACCATTTGGGCGATTACCTGTTGTCTCTCCCTTCTTGCTTTTCAGACATATGGACCGTCTGAGTTTCTCCATTAAGGAGGAACTTCATAGCCTTTCTGCTGCCCGCAATATTTGGCTTCATAGATTTGTACGGCGAGCTCATAATAATCATATTTATAATCTTTATTCCAATCCAATCGGTGTGTTGTAGATTCAACTACGTTAGTTCCAAGCTTAACTAAAGGGAAGACAAGCTAGTGTTGGGACTTACCGAGTGACGATAATAACAGCTTCCTGAATTTTTACAGCAGGATCGCCTCTTGTATTTAAAGTTAAGTCAATTAATTTGATTTTAGATTAAAACTTGTGTCTTCGCTTTCAGAAGCTCCCTCTCTCTTTGAGAAGAACTCGACGACCAGAACTCAAGTTTTAAATTGCTTTCACACTTGCATCGCACTTCTTAGCTATTTTCCCTTGGTGTTCACTAATAATAATGTACCGATTCGTACCTGCATTTTTGTTAATCGGAGCTCATCCGTCGGCTCCAGCTGACGACAGATGCTTTGGTTGAAATTTGTTTTACTGCAAATAATAATAAATAGCACAACTTGCTACGCATTTTTCAACAATAAAATCGTATTCGATTAACAGAGCCTCGTTATTTCAACGTGAGTATATTTGCATAAGATTAACGACAAAATCAACGGTATGTCGTTTGCTTCATGTCGTGGTCTGGTCCGGTTTAAGTTTACCCCCCAGACAGGCGGCCAGAATAGAAAATGACTTTGGAAAAATCTTAGAAACCGTAAAAAACGTTTGCGAAACATTTGGATCAATAAAATGGCGTTTCTTTGGCCTGCAGGAAAAGAGGTTCTAAATTATCCATCCATGCACGTCCGGTTGGGGCCGGATGCTATAGAAAAGAGCTTCTTCAATTTCCTGATTTCCAACAGGATTGAGGCTGCTCTATTTGAAGGGCTGATGTTAGCCGGAAACGAAGCACGATCGTCGTGGGAAGACCAAGTTATTTGCCCTCTGTGTGCAACAATAGTATACATGAACTTTTTAAAACGCGTAATCCCATCATCAAGTATATAAATATACGCTTTAGGTGGTCGTTCTTGTGCGAACTGTTAGAAATATTGTTGAACATGTCGCCTACTTTAATAACTATATATGACGACACACTGCATCCCAGCTCTTCACTTTAGATTACCTATGACTGTTAGAAATCAACCGTTGCAACCCCGCACTGATTGAATTAGATATAGCGATAGCATGGTGTGTGACTAGTTGGCTGAAAATTTGATGACGTTTCCCGATTTGAATTTAGTTGGTAACACATATTTGTCGTCTGCTAGGCTTAGCATACTTAAGATGCTCCAAACCGGATAGTTCCCCAACGAATTTATTTATTGTGCACTGCACATGATCCAATACAGGCTTAACATTTTGTTTGTAGGCACATAACCACAATTAGCTTTATTTTAGAAATCATCATCTAAATATCTAAAAACCGTAACATGTCTAAATTCAGAAATGCATGCAATATAATGAGAAATTTACATTTACTTTACCTATTATTATTATTAACGTCTGGTAACCTCTTCAACAACTTGTGCGCCCTTGAACAAGGCGCTACGCAAGAAACAGCTGCTTACTCAACTAAGGTTTGCGCGGCGTGTGATATAAACAGAGACACTACTCGTACTGTTTTGCTCATTTTTCCACATTTAATGTTGACGTCCGAGGGTAGGTTATTCGGTTTACTCATAGTGTAGTCACGTAAAGCAGCATCACTATGGGTATCAATGCAGAGAGAATGAGATGCTGAGCTTGTCACTAAGTTCTTTGACACACGAGACAATTTCATTGAAATAGTAATGCCCCATTTACTCGCTTTCCATCAACGCCTCAGCAAGCTCATACGCTGTGCCCATCGATAAGAAGTTAACCTCCCCATGCTACGTCCTCCACTTGCAAACTTTTCGGGCCACTTCGGTAGAGTGCATAATTTATGTACTAATATATGAAGTTGATCGCCCTACCAAAGTTGTATTACCGACCAAATACCGGACTAGCCTTCAGACACGTTTGCCCAAGCGACATACAGCTGCATATACACACGGCTTTAAATCGGGCATACACGTTTCAGCTGGATAGTCCACAACCTCACAAAGTTGCAGCTCCAATAACCCTGATGCAAATATCCCCTTTTGTTTCAACCCTATACGCGGCAATCTAGACCATATGGGCTGATCAGATTAAAAGCGTTAAGTCAGTTTGATCTGACGAGCGAACAACTTTACATCTTATCTAAGACAATGTTTATTTGTAGTTTGTTATTGAGGCAGTGATAGGGTACGTTTCCATATAATATATCGAAGTTTTATTTGTTACAAAAGGTATTGTACAATTAGAGGCGAAGGCTTATTTCAACTATTTAACCGAATTATGCACTCGGGTATGCACTTCTATTTTACACTCGATATGTTGTACCATCAAATAAAATTCTACTAGATTCATACATTTTTACCTCATTATTCACAGACTTAGTTACCGTGATTTGATACGCCTATGGAGTGCCATTGTTGTTCAGCTCAAGGAATGCGATTCTCCTATATGCCTCCTATGTCTCGATCTTGGCCAAGTCGTTCAGCACTGAAATGCTGCAACAAAAATCTGTCTACAAAAAACGGCGAATTCTTCATCTCGAAACATCCCAGCAATTAATAGTTCAGCCACCTGCGCGCACCGCGTCACACTTCGGACATAACTAGCAACGGATGTCTACGAACGAGACCGGGAACGCTGAACCTAGGCACTCATTCGTTCTGTGTCAGCTCTTTCTGCAGATGGCAGGGTGTAGTGAATGTCGAGTGCTTACAACCCAATCGCCCCGAAGAGAGGTTGGGCGGCGTTCGCTGAATACTAAATCCAACGAAGCTCATATAGTTAGAGAGAAGGAGCGAGGATGTAGAAGTCTCGACCCCTATGTAAGCATTTCGCTTCAAGTTGTCAACCGGACGTCGCTGATCGGAGAACGTTACGAGCAGCTAAGATCGACTGAGGTCGGCGACTAACCCACGACGCATAAGACATACATTTATGCTCGTTATACTTTATCCTGGTCCACTATTTGTCTTTCTCAATAGGTCTCTGTATTGAGACAACAGAGGATAAGAGGGAACCTACAACACGGGGGTACGAAACCTTTCGAGCGAACTGAAGAGAGTCCCTAGAGACCCGTTGGGCGAACAATAATGCGTCCATCAGCTTGCAAAAGAACGAGATCAACGCGCGCAAGCAGACAAACACAAAGCGTTTGGCACCCAAATCGTGAGCGACTTAAGCCCCACTCACTCAGCCATCGTCGTCGTTGCTGCATCGCGAAAAACCTTCAAAAGCATCCTTAAGTCATGGAGCAAGCAGCCCCCCAGAGAGATGCGCGTAAAGTGAGATTGTAACTTCACGCTTCCGACCAGATTTCTAAAAGCTCGGACGTGGCAAGAGGCGGTAAACTGTCCGTAATTCTACAAAGCAAGGCAAAACGCAAGTGCACGTCCTGTCTGACGTCAGCACCGCGTTAGGTTGCTCCTTTTTCTTTACGTAGTAGTTTTCTGTACATCACAACTGTGTCGAAATAGCCGAGACCTCCGTACCGCATTACGGCGGCTATCTAGTACCTTACGAGAGCGCTGGCCCTATTTGGACTCCTCATTTTCTAGACGATCAGGCGAGAGCCCTTCCTGTGATATATAGTTACACCATGTTTTCCGGGGGTCGAAGACCTACGGGGAAAATACGGAGGATGGGAAGACACGAACCTTTCAAACATTGACTTTGTCAGATCATCCTTGGTAAGAAGCTGAATGCACCGAGTTCAACTTCTAGCTAAGGAGCTAGTTAGCTATCAAGCTAGCTAGATAGCTAAGAAGATTCCGCGTCTATCGTCTTCCCACGACGCTTTGCATGTCATTTCCGAACTTCCCTTTGCATCATATCCCGAGAAGCAGAAGATGTGGGTCGGCAGCATACGCCAGAATTAGGTCTCTGAAGATTTTTTAGGCCTGAAGGTTTTTTAAATACGAGATTGAAAAGCGGATATGTTCAAGTTCCATTCCCAATGGTTTTTCTTCGTACTCGTCCCCGCGGAGCACCTCGCTAAGCTGTAGTTGTTCGACTACGAAGCTTAAATGCACAGGCTGTTCGCGACAAAGGTTCAGACAAGGGCACGCAAGTTGAATGTAATGGACGGGTAGCCGGCTTGGCTCAGGCGTTTATGTGATAATAGAAAGCTTGTTATTGCGTGAAAATCATTCTTTGCGGGCACGTTTCACTACCACCAAGCCAATTGTGCGCCTTCAAGGGCGTAGTGCTTGCGAGAACGAAACCCAGCCCAAGAGTCGGCTATGGACAAGGCACCATAATCGCAGGCCTTCCACTCCCTGTGCCGTGGAGCCAGAATGTCTTTGTCATTGCTTGAATGAAGCCTCTCCACAGCAGCGGGGACAAGGCAAGGAGCTCGAAGCGATATTCTTCCGTTTTATTTACCCCTAAGTCTCGTCAGCCTCGAAGATCTCCTTAATTTAAGAGCACAAAATCTACTGCGTTCTCGTGAAACATGAGTAAATTTGAGTGTGAAACAGTCAAATATGCAGTAGTATGGTGGACATATTTGCACAACAATACCTAATAGAGCAACATACAAAAGTGGCACATTTTATTCGTGGTTCATGTGGACCCCTTTATTCTTGGTTACTGAATCATTGGCATTATTACTATTAATGTGTCAAGACAAATCAGGCGCTTGGATCTCTCAGGATTTAAACTTTATACACTATATGTGTCGAATATAAATATTTTACTCTAGTACACATGTTAGAGTACGCAGTTATGCTTGAAGTAGTAAACACTAAAAAGTAAAGTAAGCCCACGTTTTCTGAAGAATATATATAATTTCGAAGTATATAAACGTTTCAATTTCCATGTACATCTTATTTAGCGATATACTTTGCTGAAGTGGCAGTAGCCCTATTGTAAACACGTATGTTACTGAAATACGAAATTTGTATTTTATTTGAAGTAAAACAGCCCTAAACGGCATATGTACGTGCTTGTGTCGGCCAAAACCGCCGGGATGTTAGTCAAACTTTATTCCATACACGGCTATGTGACAAGGGTAGCCGCGAACCCTAGTAGAACACACAAAATAGATTTTCAATTGTTACAGCAATATATGTCAGACTGCGTCTTTTCCTTGGTCTGCCCTTACACTGATGGGTGATTTACGTGAGCGCTCTGTGCTAGCGACCAGACCGGCTTATAGATAAAAGCTCAGTCTCATTGGCATGCCACCTGAATATCTTCATCTACAGTCAGCTGCCAAGCGACCCGCTTGATCCGTATTTTCATCATTGTTTCCTTTAACTTACAATACTGGCCGCAACCTCCCCTTTAACCTTCTGTCCAAACCACTTCTGTGGTTCCACGTATCTCCCTCGACTCGTCAATATGCTGGCGGAAGCAGCTCCTCGGTATTCGCTCCGGTGGTGCACTAGGTGGCCACGACCAAGCTGTTTAATCAAATCAGACAAACGACGGTGTACCTTACAATCGGATTACCGACCTCCGTTTCGCACAGCCAGTTTTGCTTCCACACCTACCCGACTCCCAGCGGCTGTGCTTGTTAATGGGAACGGAGTTCAGGTGGTCCGCCACGATCCCCTAGTCCGTTTCTACCGACTGCCATGAACGATGAATGGGCTAGCCCAATTGTTCCACTCCCCACCACAATGGATTGACAATGCAGTACCAGAGGGCTCACCAATCAGCCGATCTGACCGGACTTTCGAACTAGGCTAGACAAGACTATGGATGACCGGAGGAACCTCGTAGTAGATGCGTACAAAGAGTATGAGTGTTCAAATACGAGGTCGTATTTTTAGTACGAAACCGTAATGGCATAGCAGGTACTATCGAAGAAGTCTCCAGATGCTTCAGAGGGCAGGCGAAATCCAGGGGTTCAATAACGCAGCAGAGCGGATGTATTATTTAGGAATCTTTTATTTAGTTACTGTGGGACTGCCTATCACTACTACTGCTTGCAGCTGCAATAATTTCGCTATACTGGACGCTTGTAGAGGGCGGCGCCGTTATAGAAATACTGAATGCTTTGTAAAATGTGTAAGTGGTTTGAGTAAATATGGTTATAACAAGACATATATATATATATATATATATATATATATAGTCGATACGTCATCCATATCATGTATAGTTGTCAACGTTACGACTGATAGCAACGTCCCTAAGGAGAGGTGACACAATCATCATCGTCATAGTCAGCAATCTTATTCACAACGGTTTTAATTGACACACGCGACTGAAGCTTGAACGATGCTGCTAGTCGGGGATAGCAGTTTTTGCATTACTTCGTAAGACGGACCCCATATAAATGTAAATGTGCACCGGTGCACCGGTGTAATGTATATCATTGTATAATGTGCTTGTAAGTGGAAAACGCTTTTCCGAGAACGGTGTACCTGTTGATACATACGCCTATCTATAGATTTCCCAATATAAGTATGGTATCTAAGGATTTCATTATTTTTCTAATTATTTATTTTCAGGGCAACGAGCAAACCCACTGTTGTGAAATTCATTACATTATTTCTTTTTTTCAGCAAATATAGATAATAACTGGTTATGAGCTACAGAGCTATGGTGATGATAATTCGTAAATGAAACGGTGTTGGTTGATGCAATGTACATTACATATATTACAGATATACATTTTCTAGAGGCTCAATATCTGCCAAGCATTCAATATCAATAAAAATGCACAACCAAATATGCACTAGCGAAAACAATCACTACCACACCATAGATCCTCTATAGCCACTTATAGCTATCTAAATCTTCCACACGACCATCCCCATACAAACGAATAGAAAACCTTTTTAGCTTTATATAATAAAACGTCTTAAAATCCCCGGTGTGAGCAGTAAATTAAGTGATTGACCAGTGGATGATGCTGAGTCGGTCGGACGATGATGCCCAATGGCTCTGGGCGCTCAAATATCTGCTTCATAAAGCACCAAAAGAATAGCGGCCAAAATACGAGGTAGCATGAGCAAAAAAAAATGGGTATCTTGCTAACGATTGTCGCCGACTTGAACTCTGTTTGAACCTGCTTGGAGCTGGACAAAGAGCGCTCAGGCAATAGCTTTGGCATGAGTGATTCTCACCCCATAGTAGACTAACCTTTTTAGCATAGAAAAGCCGAGGGGGGTCAACCTACTATGGACGCATGAAGGACATGGCAATAAACGTAACGATAACAAGTTTTCAAACTTATGTAAGCTTAGGTCGCACTCAAGTAGATATATGCAGCCGAAAGGTTCTTTTAACATACGTACCGCATTCTATATAGGTTTAAAAGCAGCGCTTTTAAACGCTCATAATAATAGTGATGCTATTACACGCACGATTATGGTTATCATATCATCACTATGTAACTAGAATTTCTTGCGAGTGACACTATCCACACGACCTACCGTGTCTTTTGTCTCAAAAAAGTTTAAGGTGGGATCTATTATGGACGCCAAAGATCACCATTAAAGTGTTTTTGTCGAATAGTATGAGAGTCCTATTCATTGAAACTTCGAATTATCGGTCTTGGATTATGGCTTAGAACTGATTTGCTTCAAGGACATGCTTTGCCTGCGTTCGCTTCAGGAGACTACAACGAGCCAATAGTTTTATTATTATTCTAACAACGATTATTTGTATTAAATACTTTCAATCACCATGGTACGGAAGAACGTATTACGGTATCTATGTTATTGCCCCAGAACGCTACAACAAATGCTATCGGTAGGACACGAGTAAGCCCCAAAACAGACTACTGTATTCTTGTCAATTGCAATTTCTGTTTGGCCAAGCGGCAAGCAATCGACTAAAAACTCTTTTTGCCGAGGAAATGACAGAAAAGCTCAGCTGACGGTATCACGTAGCCGAAATTCGGGTGCTCTGCCAGTCGGTCGGTACAGCTGAGATCGTTACCTCAGCCATGAGCGAGGCGGCATTGAGCAGGGGCAACGAGCTATACATCCTTTCACCTCCTCCCCTCACTTCAACTTCAGTTATGTTATCGCAACTGCCGCTTTTCGTATAGCCTACTTTCCAATCTCGCCCGCATCGCTCAGACTTGGGTGGACATATTGCCACGCCGGAGAAAGCGCCCCATGGCAGGAGTGATCAAACAGGCCGAGAGCGGAAAAGTGCCACCGGTCAGGAGTCAGCCAATACGATTGACGATTGGGAGCCGCAGATCAGCGGCCGAGCTTCGTGTTCCCGCACGGATGGATCAGATCTTGCAGCTTAGCCCCCAAACGTGCGCTCGCATGACCTCAATCTACAACCACATATCACGGAACCCGCCTAGCGTCAATCCCTGGTTCCCTCTTTCTTGACCGAAAAGCTACGTGAAGCGGAAATGCCGGGTAATAAACAAAACGAAATGTTTTACATCCCTGCATTACGGTGTCCTGTGATCCTCAGCCACCCTTTGCTCAGGAGCATAAGTTTGTTAGTGAACTGAAGAACCGGAAGGATCATAGGCATTGTCTGAGAAAAAAACGAGGTCAAGTATGCAATTCGTTTTATGGAATGCAATTTTCATTCTTATTGACAATGAAAATTACATTGTCAGTAGCAATTCAACGAAAAATAACATCCTTCTTTTCTGTATGTCATCAGTTTATATGAATTTTATTTGCATAGGACTCAGGGGTATGCCTCGAGGGACTCGGGGTAGGATATAAATACACTGACAAAATGGGATAGCTTTTTTGGTGCTTTCAAGCTGATTTTACTGACAACATCGCCTTTTAACTAAGTTTTTTCTGCGTATGCAGAAAATTAATACAGAGAGAGTGGAGATATCCATTATGTAAGCTAGTACACATGTAGAAAGAAGTATTTCGATACAGACTGTTCGAAATGATGTGTGCGAGACAATTTCCCGACTTCCCATACGCAAATCAAAATAAGCAGTTGTAGAACACAATTTGAAGACACGAATTAGGTAGTCAATTAAAGTAAAACACGAATAATGTAATTTCAAAGACAATCACGTCTATCAAATCGTTAAGCGTACGTCATTTTTACACATAGCAACTTGAAGCATATGTCCTCAATGGCGTCTGTTCTAGCTGGCGATTAGGCCTGTAAAATAACTGCAGCTTTGCGCGGCAAATTCATTTTCCGCTGAGTATTCGGTATGAACTTACCGATTTTCCACTCCACTGTGCTCCATTCATGTGTCTTTGTGAGCAGAATTGACGTCGTCATTTAGGGCATTTACTCCGGTCAGATACTCATACGAAACTATTAGAGCTCATGCGTATGAACATTGAAGCATAATACCCGTCTCTGTGTAGTTAAAGCGCAAGGAGTCCTCAGAAAAGTTATGAAGTTTCTCACCCGTCGGCTTAGACTCGGTTCACGTGAAAGCCACCGCTTCGCCATGTCGGAGTGTGGCCAATGATTCATTGCCCTCATAAAGCTTTTACCGTCAATGACTCTCATTCAACAATCCGGCTCACCCTCGACCTTTACTATTTTCCATCATTCGCATCGGCGGGTATTTTTTGGGTTCTTGTTGACAACAGCAGGCTTAGTCTCTCTCAGAGGATATTAGTGTGTCGAGGCAATGAACAAGCGTGGCCAAAACAGCCCCACCTTGGGACAAAGTAATCGGGCGTCACATGGCCACCCGCGCACTAGAACCTGCACGAAAAAGAGCAAGGCGAGCACAGAGTATACAGGTTGTAAAAATGTCCGCGCACCGTCGTATCGTATCGACCTTCTCGCTAAGGAGCAGTCAATGGGAGTGGGACCATGTGTTGAAGTAAGAGCGGTGGTCTGAAAAAGGTCCACATCCTCGCAACGTTCACACAAATGGCAGACAGGCGCTGACGCATCGGTTAGCACCCTTCCACGTGGAGACACACCCGGATCGTAGAGTCGAGGGGGACCTTGTTTCTCCTGGCCGAAATTCAAAAACTGATCGTCCACTTTTCCGCGCCACTATTATGTCGCGGCCTTCCTTTTTCACGATGTCTCTGATGATGATATATATAAAAACACCGAATAAGATTCGATGGAATATTAGCGTCATTATTCTCCTTTCGAAATAAGAGCGTGTTGTGCTACCCGTAAACATTGATATACGCACAAAAAGCTATGAGGTTGTAGCTGATCGTTCTTTGTTCATTCGTATAGAGGAAGTACTAAAATGTTTAACATTGATTTGATTGATCGATCTATTAAGGTTACTTCGTAAGCCTCAATTTCATGACTAACAATATAGCTTATCGTTAATGAAACATGTTTTAATGTATATACTCGCTCTACAATTGGTTAATAATTATTCTCCCTCTTCCCCCCTATCTCTTCCTCTCTCTCTCTCTCTCTCTCTATATATATATATATATATGATTAAAGAGTGTATTTGCATTTGATATCATAGTGTCAATTCATTTGATGATATCATAGCGTCTTAGCTTTACCATATAGATCCGTAGAAGGCAAGCGGTTAGGATTGGTGCGATTAAAATGAAATAACGCAAGCTCGACATTGGGGCACCACAAGGTCCTCTTCTCGGGCCATTCATGTGTCTAATTCTCATAACCCTTAATCTGCGAAAAATAGCCGCTGAAAACTTCTGCACGACGGTCGCCTATACAGATGATATTTCTCTACTGTTCCACATTCGTCTAAGAGTGATCTAACATGACATTCACGAGGCCCTTGGCGGGCTTGAAGACATCGTTAGACAATTCAAAAGTTTGGGCTTGTATTCAGTGGTAATAAGGTGAAGTTCTCTATTTTCCTTTTGCCCCAAAGGCGTGTTGAGATTGCTCCTCTTCGCTTCTGTGCCATATTCGCGCCGTGGGCGAAGACGATAAAATGTATCGGCCTCACACTTTAAGGAAATTCCAAACGGCACGATCACCTGGGAAACCTATCTCATAACTCTCTCTCAGCGTTACACGATGCTTGACATGCATTCTCATCTCAGAGAGATTCTTGTGAACGGCCTGACATTCGTTTACGAATTATTGCTGCTACCGCTACTTATGCTATGGTATAACAGTTAAGGGGGTAACTATAAAGTGATCCTCACCAAAAGGGAGATTGTTTAAAATGACACCGTTCGGGCCATCTTCAATGAATGCCGAAGGAAGTTTACATCAGGCATTATGAGGTTATACTAATTACTCACTTTATATTGTATTCGCTTCACGTAGCGCTTCTGCCTTTAAAATATCTAAAGGAACCAGTCATAATAACATTGCCTTTTCTATCGCCTCAGAGGGGAACAGCCTATAAGCCGACTGAGTATAAGCCGATGCCCATTGCCGTCAAATAATATAATCACCATGCTCTAGCATATCGCTTTGCGGCGGTCTGGGGCTCGCTTCCCGAGCTTTGTCCACTTTGCTCAGCAAAAAATTACAAAACAGGCAAAAAATTATTTTTTAGCTTTTGTCAGTAATCATCCTGTATACTTGGTGAATAACTATATACGGTGTCGTTTCGTATTTTTTGCTTTCTTGTATTTGATCTCAGCTTGGTGTGCACCCTTTCAATGTCTTAAGAGCTTATTACACAATCTGCAATTAGTCTATTCCATAATTACGTGAGTTTAACTATTTGAGACACTGCTAATTCGTAAAGAAGTCACATTAAAATTGAATTTTAACGGTTGTACCACTGTAATTATTTCTGCGCAGCCTTATACATAATTAAATGCAAATTATTAGCGAGCTATACGTCTTCGGCAGCCTTTCATCATCACTTTTACGAGAACTTAAGCGGTATCATACTTGCAGTTTCGTCAATAAACTTATGTTGCTTTAATCTTTTCGGTTTAATCGGTCAATCGGTTTTTTCTTCAGATATCCTTTTCAAGATTAAAAAAAACTATTCCTATAAGTGTGAAAAAACTTCGACAGGGGAATCTGTATAATGTTGCTGTCGAAGCATTAGCCTAAACAAAAAAAAAAACATGTAAAACACCTACAATAAATTTTATGTTGTAATCAGGGTAGCTAGAATGTTATTATATTTAAGCTGTCTTGCGAACCCTACTGGCAAATATATATGCAATGTGTACACTTCGACCTGTCTAAAATGCCACTGAATATCTAATGACTTTTCAAACCATTTCTTGTTTTCTTTAGCCATCTGATCAGACCACCGGCGGACTATTGATTTTATGACACACACTCACAGAGCCATTAATATATATTCACATATATATATATATATCTTCACCAGAATTCAGCTTACGGCTTAATCGTCTCGCAGTTGGTTTCCGCTCCTGGATGAGTCGAGCGCTTGTCGTTGCGCTCATGAAGCATGTTTGCTGCGGGAAGTGCAGTCAGCCATAAATAAGCTTACGTCTAAGTCAGATCTATCTGTAGTCGAATCGAAGGAGAGGGTGACTTCGCGAGATGTAGTCGCAAGCCGAAAGCGAAGTTGCCATCAAAGCAGGGATACACATGTAGAGGATGAGGCAGAGGAAAATATATCGTGGGCTCGGCGAACAGCCATCTATCCAGGCAAGAGTCCGCATTGCAAACGCTACTGAGACGACTACCGCCACTAGCTAGTATCAGTGCAATAAATATCTACATATATACATACATACCTATCAGGATAGCCAACTGGTTTAGCTTAGCTAGCGGTATGTACCCAATAAGTTCGGTATTCGTATTTCGCTTCCATTACAGCTCATGTTGAACTTCTCGCAGCCCCGTACTCTCACCTTTTTGGAAACCTGATTGTTGCGGCATATCGTATCGGTTGCATGTTGATATAACACGTGTGTTTCTGTTTGTACATTGTATTTGTATAATATGTATAGGTTGTAAGTGATGTGTATGTGTGCGCTAGGCGTGAGAGGACAAACCTCTCCCTATGGCACTTTACCCCAACTACGAACAACCGACCGCCAGCCACAGAGGGCCATAGTGGGGTGGCAGATACCCTCGACACTTTCGTTCCTTAAGGAGTTCGTCCATGAGGCTGCCCCACAATCTCCCAGCAGGCACTAGCACCCGCGAGGAGTATCAATACGCACCGAGAAGCGTCATACCGCAGGAGCCCTACGCTACCTTCCCTAGCATAGCATCCTGCTGAGTAAATACGATCATTCGTCCCATAGCCGAGTCCTCAAGGTCCATGCGTTCCTTGTGTCTTCGCGATCTCCCAAGTATATTTGCCACCCTTATCTATCAGCACACTTTATGCCTCTGCTCTTGTGCCGCTCACAGGATACCTCGGTCGAAGAATGAAACGCACAGTGTGCTTTCGCCAATTCCTATGCTGTTAGCTATTTATAAGGCTCTTGGTCCTCATAGGCATAGCAGAACTTAGTCGGTCCCCGTATTCGTATGCGTTCTTCTTACCGTTTAATCTGAGGGCTTCAAAGACGGAGTGCGAGTAATAGAGTAGCTGTAACTGTATTTAGAGACGCTGTAAGATGAGAGACAGTTTTTGCAAAACAACTGACAGAGCCTTGTAACTCCGCCCAATGTAATTTATTCAGGAGAGCGCGCAGGGATGTGGCTGGGGTGGCAACAAAATAATTGAGTGCTCCTCCTCTGGAACAACCCATTTTTGTCGAAAGGGCTTTCCACCACTACGAGCGATAGCTTCGATCTCACATCTATCAGATTCGACCCTAATACCTGTACGTTCAACTTTTCTACTCTGTTTGTCCGTATCGAAATCAAGCGACGCTACTCTGCGCTCTGCACTTTCCGACTCGCTTGCGAAGAAATAGTTAATTTATCTAAAACAACATAAAAAAATTTCTATCATAAGTAATTATGAATTCATATAAAACAATATAGCAGAATTCCTATTACAATAAATAGTGAATTTATATATCGATTACGTTATAGACACTTTCAATAATTGCCCGGCCTCAGACGGCGTCCCCTTCGGTTAGTCATCGCTGAAAACCGCCGAATTCCTTTTTTCCATTCCTGTCGGGTCAGCCAAAGTAAATATAGGATAGACCTAAAATTAGCAGCAGATTTCTTTGTTCGCACTCCCGATGGTCTTTCAACGGCGAAATCGATTTAATTTAATGGACCATGTGCATTTCACTGCATTGCTTCGCTGACTTGTAGCAGTATGGTTGCCTCTTTTGAGGGCAGCTTGCCAGCCAGAATCTATATTTCTCTGCATGCACCTAGAATACAGCTGAAGACTGCTTTCGCTTTCCTGTTCAGCAACGATAGACTACGAAAGAGCCGCGTTCTCTTCTTCCTAATCTCTTCTTGCTCTTCTTTACGGAGCAAGAAGCGGCTTTTTTAAACGAAGAGACCGATGAAGGATGCCCTCCTTTCGTGTACAGTATTTGTGATAGATTTGTCTGACTGGCGTTTGCCGAGTTCCCTCCATAGATTCCTTTTTCTTCTTTAAACCTTTTCAGTTCCGCTCTTTTACTGGCTTTCGGGCTCCCGTGTAATTATTCCGTTCACCACATTCCTTCCGTCACCACATTCGACAACATAGTATAGCTGAACCCCGAAATCGACAAATCGCTACCCTAGTTCTACCTGACGGTAGGGTGTTCCCTTTACAAAGATGGAATCGAGCACACAGACTCAGATCTGGATGAGCATATCCCTTGGCGCACTGCTAGACCCTCCGAGGTCGTCCGTTAATTTAGTGGGGAGGGAAATATCTCGACGTGATGACGGCCGCGAAAAGGCGTTCGGGAACAATGGGCCGATGGTCCTTTTCTAACTGTCTCTACTTCCCCATCGTGTTCTCTCCATCTGGTGATCCAGCCGCCGCGTAGCGTACACTGCCGCATCGCTATCAAAGCGCATAGAAAGAGAAAACGGTTCACTCATACGGGCTAGGCTGCATCGTATCGCGTACTAGGTGTCAGTCCACCCGTCAGAATGGTACGTTATCGTATAGGGGTGACGCAAACGAACTATGGTGCCCCTGCGGATTCCTCCACACAGTGTAGACTTCGTTGTTCTGCTACGAAAAATATGAGGCCCATAATTCAGGGTCTAAACGATAGGGTGGCTGTCTTCATTGATCATTGATCAGGTACTCAATGTCTTGCATTGACTGCGCTCTTACCGTTATCGCAAGGAAGACACGAAGAATGGGGCCTAGTTGTGGCCAATGTGGAAAATGTTACTCTTTATGTGATCTCGTCTAGACACGAGATCTCGTCTATTTGGACCTTTCGTGTAACTCACAGCACTGTAATGCGCTAGTTTACTCACCGGTTTAGTGTCTACAGTATGACTATTAATAATAGTAATAGATAATTACAATGTTTCTAGACGTAGTAAACTAGGAAGCGTTTTTTCACTGCATTGAGCAGCAATACGACGATGATTGGCACCGTTAGGATTCGAACTGGCAAAGATGCTACAATCGGAAATAACCTAACGGTTGTGATACGAGCTTCAGAAATGCGATAATTCTAGAACAACGGCGAAAGGTAATTTTTTACGAGACTACCACACATATTTTCCTTTCTATATAAATGCTATGCTACTATAGTGTATTTTATTGGGAATCTGTATTTTCTGTAATGGATGAACGTATTTATAGAAAAGCATAGGGTGGTCCCGAAACTCTCTTTCGTCTTCAGCACTTTTCATCTTTTAAATTTACCGCATTTTCCGACTTCCTTCACTGTGAACACAACGGTAACCCAACAAGTCCGGCAACTCCACTGAACGCGTTATGCTCCGTATACATACGTCCCTATTAACGTGAATGAATAATACGAGACTCTAAGGGTCGCTCCAGTGTCTGGGTGCTATGCGACAGCGCCCTCGTGCTCGCTCGCATTGCCTCTAGCGTGCGCAGCATAGCCATGTAATTGTGCTTACAACCTTTTCCTGCGGCTGCCGCTGACGAAAGGAAGCCGGTGGAGACCGCGGCATGTTTCCACATGGTAGCTTCGTTTGCAGATCATTGATGATACAGTTTGTATGTGCCTTAGGCTCGCACAGAGAAACAACGAAAGCGTAAGCTGTGTCGACCGAACCCTGGATAGAATAGTGAAGGGAAGCTAATCGAACTACCGCATAGGAAAGCAGTAATAGTCGTTCTAGGTAGACGAGAAAAACGGCCAAAAAGACGTAGATGTATTTCTTCAAGTCGTTCGCCGCGGCAGCTCCCTTTAACACTAAAAGTACTTTCGGCGAAAACGCTCACATGCATAAATATACACATTTGTTTTAACACAGATGTAATTCTGTAAATAGTTGATAACCGAGTCATAGCAAACTTATGTGGGACTCAGGAGAATGTCTTATGGTCGATCTTTATTCGATTGACCAAGCGTATAGTGTGCGAAAACAGCGAATAAGTTAGTAGAATCTAATGCAGGTGAAATCAAACGGTAATTGCCTAACTATGATAGGTGCGGAATATGACTATCACATCCCAGGCTGCACTAAGATAGACCTACTGCCACGGTAAAAAGGCTTGTATTGATACTGTATTTGACGTCGACCAATAAGGAAAATAGAATCCAAATGATTAGATTGGAGTTCTATATCCTGGCGACGCAGAAAAAACAAGTGTAATGAACTAAATCTGAGAGATAAAACTGAATGCATAAATAATGATTTTCTTGGCTCGTAAAGACAAACATGTATTGCACTAACGTAATACAGCAATGCCGTACGCGTTTAGGTGGCTCATGCCTTTGCTACCTATTCCAAGCTCAGGCAAAAAGGAAAAGCCACGCCCCTAAACCCTATCGTCGACAACGACAAGGTACAGTTAATGTACGGCTAAACGCCTTTAGAAAAACTGGGGACTGAGAGTTTGAACGGGAATAGATGGTAATAGTTCACTAGTGGCCTCATCCCTGCGTGCGGTCGAGAGGCTACTATGATTAGGTAGGGGGTTTGACAAGTGTTGGAAAAGGCCCGCTTTGTGGCAGGCGATGCGGCTCTGTCCCGTTTGTGTGATCCCCAACAGTACGAGAACAATCATGTCACAAACAAACGGGTGATTACGAGTGCAGAAGGTTGAGAAAAGTGTGGACACGCGGTTTCCCTGCATTTGTTAATAGCCAGGGGTCATATGGTGTTGGAATTCAAAGGAAATGAAACCCCAAACAGTAGCAGAAACCGTCAACGCTTTGCCGTTCGGCGACGGCGTCTCATTCATTGTTCCTGCATCGTCTATGTGAAATCGCAAGCCTGTGCCCCGTGAATTCAATTCAGTCGAATTCAGAACAGCAGCTTTACAATGGAGAAGCCGCTCTCTGCCTCCTATTGCGAATTTAACCAAGCTATCCATCTTCGCTGCTGTCCAAGCCAGTGCAGTAGCACGTAAAGAGTTTGTGAGGGAGGAGGCTTGCGCGTGGTCTGTACTGATGGCGTTTCAGGGGGGGAGAGGGGTAGTTGTCTTGTCCTTACAATTTCTCCACTTCAATTGCGCACGTCTAGGCCAAGAATCGCATGGGGTGGCGAATGGCCGTGCTTTCGACATTTGGCCTCTCGCCTTTTGCATGGCTGGCGCTTCTGGTACATTCATTCCACGTAGCACTTTGTCGCTGCTTATTCCGGACACCCCTCTACTTCTGTTCGCTCCGCTACGTGTTCTAAACATACCAACGATAATTTGAGAAAACCCCTGAGACGTTTAGGTTGCCGAAAGAGTGCATATATATAAAAGCATAACTATCAAACTGTGAGACAAAATGTATTCATTTTATCTAATAACTAAAGAAATATGTAGCCTAATCCAATATTGTTGAGCGCTCGAACTTTAGCCAACAAGAAAAGAGAATCAGTAAACTATTTAAATGAAAAAGTCAGTAATATGACATAGCATAATCCGATAGATCACGTTTGCGCTTACTGTGGACCCTTTGAAGTGAATAGGCTACGTGAATCCCAATGGATCCTATTGCTTTGATAACATGATAGAAGGTTTAGAAGCGATTTGAATGCACTAGTGCAGCTTGGTATAGGATGTTATCAAATAAGTACATTCTAATGGGTGATATAATGATTTATCGACGCTTGGATGACCTATTGTCCGCTAATGCTTAACATAAGCGCGAACTGCAGTTTGCAAATTCATTAGCGGATTAGAGGCCTGTATAAGTGAAGAAGGAAAAATCGTTTTTTCTAGTCTGTCATGCGGTCAGCTATTAACAAATGTTAAATTGTTTGCAAATATACATCAGAACAAAGTTAATCAGAAATACGAATTACAACTACCGAAATCATAGTATCTCTAGACCTATAAAAGATCAAATTTTAATCGAATTCATTTTGTCCATTCATTTTTTACATTATATCACAAATCGGAATTTAATCATAGCCATTGCACGGAATACTGTTGCTTATCCCGAAGATTTCCAATTCCCCAAATGGTACGTTTGTAGGTAGCAGTGGCAAATTGTGTAAACCTTTCTACATATGTTTGTGTTATTTTGTTCATCCAGGTGACGTTGGTAAAATGGAACGAGCCATATCAGAAATTGGCGTCGTGCGATAGCAGCGGAATCATTTTTGTGTGGATTAAATACGAGGGTCGGTGGTCCATAGAGCTAATCAACGATCGAAACACACAGGTAACGACGCTAGACTTCGAACTATGAGTTGTCCTCCTAAAGGACGGCCAGAACAGCCGCACCACTACTTAAGGCATACGGAACTAATAATTTATAGAACGATTTGTGGCTATTCGGTCCTACGGGTGACTTTATCTTATTAATATTTATCTAATTACGAGTTTATTCATTAACGGACTCTATCTTCGCGCGATATTTTTTTGTCATGCTTGGGAGATGGCGTTTGTCGGTAGCATATTGCCATAACAATGGGATAATATAAATTTTAATAAGTTGATTGTTTTAAATAAATTCACCTTCGCTTTGGTACCGTTTTGCTTAGACATGCGTGAATCATGTCGTAAAACTTCCACGTTTCGGTACCGGAGTATCATACAGCTATAAATACCAACATAGGTGATTGTATTATAGTATATACGACTTTTGTTAGTGCGCCGAACATTGTATACATGTATAATTTTGTTCGTACGTGACTTGTATTAAAAAACATCGCTAATATCTCCTGTTGGCATATCGTAGGTGACAGATTTTGCTTGGTCACACGACGGTCGTATGGCGCTCATTTGCTACCAGGACGGATTCGTTTTAGTCGGCTCGGTGGCTGGCCAACGATATTGGTCATCGATGCTCAATCTCGACGCTACCATCTCATGCGGGGTCTGGGCGCCTGATGATCAACAGGTGAGTCTGGTCGATATAAATATTAATGAGATAATTTATACACTGAGCTAAACATAACAACTTTCTAGTGGGAGAATCGACTATTGCCGAGGAACTCTTCTTTCCGGCCAGCATCTTTCCGGCCAGAAGCTAGACGAAAACGAAACGCAGAACTTGCGCGTACTTGCTAGCTTCTTCAGGCTATCGACTACGCGCCACTCAATACGAATTCATTGGCTCCCGAGAGTTCTTTAACAGCAAAGCATTTCTACTTTTGTCTTCTTCCTCTTTTCATCGTAGGTTATCAAAGATATTCAGCCGTAGTGCATGGGCGTTACACTGCAAAACAAACCCGTCAGATAAAACATTCTTGAGTTTGATGTAAAACATTTGCCGCCGCCTGCGACATGCTTCGTTGCATATTGCTAGACGAAGTTATAAGTTAGCTTCAGCCATAGTAAAGATGCAGAGGTCGAACAAGGGATACCCACTGTGGGAACGGGAGGATAAAAGATGGAAAAGCCACACATGGGACATGTCACACGCCCAACTCAATTTTCATGTAGGCTTTTTCAGCCGTAGGCTGTATCTAGCAGCCATCTGCTTGGGGAAGGACTTTTAGCTTCTCTGTGGGTTGCGTGCTCAGGCCCTTCATTGGACCAAAGTGATTCTCCGACACAAAGCCGATCTGACTACACAAGACGGTAGCAGAGAAGAGGAGATTGCGTTGCCCGAGGGATGTGCGTAATGTGTACATAGGCGGCACAAGATGATGCTATCGTATAGATCGCTGCTGTTGATGTATGGCAAGCATGTGTACTGAGATGTAGGAGTGGGACATAGGGTGAAGATGTGGGTGCCCAGCATGTCTTGGGTCGGTATCACCGATTGACAGTTTGGTTAGATCAGTCTATAAATTCGCTGTTTGAGACCGTGGTAGGACCTGCGCCAATTGACTCAACTCCCTTGCAAGACTCGTTAAATGATGCTTTTGGTGGTTCGAACCTTTTTTGCGACCTGCTCCAATCACTACCTAGTAGAGCTGTTGGGTCCAAGAGGCCAAACTCCCCGGTTCCGGTATGTTGGCACATCCGGTTGATGGAGTTGGCGTTGGTTAAGAGACAGTGGATGTCGGTGATGTGGTTCGAAGCAAAGCGAATCTGACGTGAGGGTGATGCTATGGCGAATTGCCAGAACGATTGCTCGAGTCGTCCACCCGGCCACCTACCTTGGCATTGCAGGTGCAGAAGGGCTCAGGCCTGTCTTTGACTGCCACGTCAGTGTTCGGAGTATGTATTGCTAACATGTTTCGCTCGGTGAAAACAGATAGATAGATGCCTTAGCTGTCGGAACGGAGGCGCGAAGAACACAGCAACATCTTCATGGTACGAAGCCGTAGGTTTCGCTTTTGACACCCGAAGGGCACACTTAGACAAATCCACAAATCGCGTGGTAACTCGAGCAAGAGGAGTGTGAATGCGTGGTATGTTTTAAACAGGAAATGGGTGAATCGAAATTGCCTGGAAGATCAATGATCAGCTCTTAGTGATTATGGAAAGTAAGATGCGAGTTTGAATTACTCACAGTGAGAGCTAACCGGCGTTGAGCTAATACAATTCTGATTTTATTAGGACGTGCTTTGGGTAACCCAATCCGACACGCTCATTTCGTTAAGCACGAAAGGGCCACACTGAGAGCTCGCTAGTCCGCATAAACGCGACGTCATCTTTTTTCTTTATTTCTCCATATAGCAAGAGAAGGTTATGAGTAACTGATTCATACGTTCAAAGGCCGCCTCAGCTCACACTGTTAGGATTACCGTTTTCAAAAGCATATATAACCGGTCTCGTTCACTCTATGGTTTGACTTCGTTTCGAAACGTATATTATAAATATTGTAACAGTGCTTAGATCCGAACTTGTTTTTAACAAAAAAATCTATATTAGGCCATGGTAGTCATTGTTACACGAATAATGCAAGTTTTCAAGCTGCATTATATGATTAACGTTGATTTAACGTTCAAGCGATATCTTTATAATTGCGGCATTCCCAAGTGGCGTATTGTCACACAGCCAGTCCATACGTCCTTACACCGGGCGAGAGTGCTATAGTAGATGCTAGCAGATCGTCTTTTGTGTAATATTGATATCTAGATCATGCAAGGTGTGGAAGTTTTCATTAGCGACGCAGATTTCGAAGATGTTAAACTTTGTAAGTAACAGTAAGAAGATATATTCTTGAACGCTTTGACATATTTATCGGTCAGATCGTATCTGTCACTGATCGCGAAAGTTATATAAGCTACAATTATTTATCAATGACCTATCTAGAACTACGTATTTCAAAATCGCGATATTCTCTCTTACGGTAACAGCTGTGCTGAGTGTCGACACACATATTGACTGAGCAGGTCTGCATTTCGTCCATTATGGATAGAACAACGTACACGTCGTCTATAATCAAAGATGTCAGCTCATCGGTTTCTGCTTTAAAAACATGCACTTATTGCTCATTGTACGCACACTTTCTGTATAGTAGAGGTTTCACCTGAATATCTGAACATACACACACTGCTTACATTTCATTGTTCTCTAAATTTGGTCTGTAGGCGTTCTGGAACACCTTCGCCAGAGCAAGGTCCAAAACGTCTTACGGATGCCTTATGGCATACTCCGTTATATCACGGAATAAGTGGCTGACGGTACGATAACACTTTGTCATGTCTCTAAATACAGTTGAAAAGTACATACAATTAAATGCAATGCACAGCCACAAGTTGTCCTAAAACTATCTTAATGTGACAGATTGTGTTATTCATCTTAAGCGTTGCTTACCATGACCTCTATGAGACGGTCTCTGATTGATTGTTTTTATGAAAGAAAACTGAACCTGAACAGCGCAGTGTCAGGCACTTCAGATAGAGAATATTAAAACGAAAGGAGGAAGACACACTCACACACAGAAAACAGCATCAAAACGTGCACATACCATGCGAAATCTCAAGTTTCACAAAATAGTGGCTGTTAGTTTAATATTCAAAGTCCAGTTACACATTTACTGAACCGTTGCCAAGCAGTCACTTACCGGTATTCCCCGTGCCTTTATCTCTACAAAATCCCTTTTAGCAGTTGTACGCTTATTGAAAGCAAGGGAGCTGCCTCTTTCCGTACTCTACACGTTTACCTAATTAAGTCAACGCAGGGCAGGCAAACAGTGAATTGCATGAGAATATCACGCAAAGTAATATCCAAAAAGAGTTCAACAGAGCCCATCGCCGAAGCTGGCAGTCGGGCGTTACTTCATCCGTTGGACACTATCCTGTGATTTTAGCTTCTCTCCCTCCTGGAAATCAGAGTTGTTCCTTGTTGAGGTGCTATGTACTTTTTTCCTGTTCGTCCCTGCTGTCGACGAAGAATCTGTCCTGCGGACTACTAGCGACAAAAGCTTCGGGCCTCGACCCCTTTTTGGAGAAGCCGAGTCTGCCACTTCGCGCATCGCCGGAGCGCGGCAATGAGCGACCCCACGTTTGCCCTACTCCTTCGACCAAATCGACCAACTCTGCTCTGGGTGACATACCCATGCGCGGCATAGACTCTATGCCAATGCAAGACGGCGCCACGGGAAGGTAGATCGCGGAGAAGCAGAACGGGCAACTGGGGAGAGGTGGAAGTGTGCAATGCTCGGCGAGAACGAGAGACGGGATTCGAGGAACCTGGAAGGCTGACTACGACGTGGTCCTTCCCCTGGGAAAGACGGACCTGGCGACTAGGTACCAACACCCCTATACAACCACCTCGATTACTACCATCACTAGTCCGATTCTGAGCAATCGGCGGGGAACGGAAAGGTAAGCTAGGACTCTACAAGAAGCCGACGCGCATGGGTACACAGAAGCGGAGGAGGTATAATGGGCATGGGGCGAGTGACAACTCTTCACAGGCTGCTCAACAAACTGCCTTCGCCAAAGGAATAAGAGGAAGAGAAACCTAAGCAGTACCCATCTTGCATTGCAAGTCTGAAGCAATAGAGAGGTTAGAACAGAGGAGGGTGACGTATAGTGATTGAAATCGCATCAGTACTAAGGGGCGCACGTACTAAGTAAGGCATAGGGTCTCGTACTGACCAAGCCTCGATGGACGGGAAATGAACACGATGGCCCCGCCAGAACGGAATCGAGAAGACAATGGACTAGCAAGCAGGGCTAAGCCGACCTCGTTGCAAAGACGTTCCTCAACTCATATAGCTTTCGTTCCTTGGGTATGTCCTAACTTTATAGAGTCCACACATACTCGCGGGGGCGAAGAGACGAGGCTTTCGAGGGAACGAAGAGAAAAACCCTCCACAAAAGAAACCCAGCCATTGCTCAAGAGAACGTTGGCACGTTCACATAAAGTCCATTAAGTGCCTATGGCTTCAAAGCAGCGCAGCTTGCTGGTCTGGTCGTATCTGCAGTATAGGCCTGCCTTTCTCTCTATAACATGCGCAGTGCACAATGTTCAGTCGAGTTAGCTAAACAAGACAGACAAAGATGTGTATCTACTTCGACACTCTTGCATGGTAAAGAAATGCTGAGTTAATATGTGTGGTTCGGGGCGTACGTAGATATATCCTCGCATATATTGTATCCTCGCACAAAGGACGAACGACGGAGACCAGCGATGCAGGGTAAGAAAATATCGAACTTGGGCTGTCACAAAAAGCGATTACATTTCGATAAGAATAACAAGGCATAAGCGATAAAGAACATCAGAGAAACAACGACATGGATTCTGAACAAGGATATAAATTTCTACAACAGTGAGTGGACTTCAGGCACTTCTGCTGGTGTTTACTCACTCAGCCTCTTTAGGTATATTACGTTTCAAACCATCTCACTCGTAAGCTGGTTATACTTACAGGGGCATAAATATCAAAATGAATAACGAAGCGTTAACAAAAATTTGGCTCATCGTCTTGACACGTTAGCCGCGTTTCACTCATTCGAAACCAGCGTTGTTGTGGGCTGCTAATTGTAAAGAAGCTCTATTAGACCAATGTAGATATACGTCGCAAATATTTCCTGTAAGAATCTACAACCTGCTCTCGCCCTATGAGTATGTATCCTGCTAGCACAAAATGATGACACTGAGTTGGGTTCCCTTGATCGTCTAAAAAGTGAGGCCAAATTGAAGACGCGCGTACGGCGTCAGCGCGCCTGCACTCGCATCCATCGATAGACACTTTTGAACGGAATACACAGGATAACGAAGATGTCATAAATCGACTTTGAGGGATCACTTAAGGCAGCGAAGCCCGTTCATCCGCGTCACAGGGACCGCTATGTAAGGCATTATTCCCAATGGACGAAATGACTCGTGGATACATAGAACGTCTCAAATGGCAAGCAGCAAGAAATAACAGTCTGCTTCGTTCCGTGGGACCCAACCGAGAGATTTGCTCGAGGAAGGAGAACCCATTTCGGTGTCACAAGGTGGCACGTGACCCGGTGCTTTCAACCCTTCTTCACCCCGCTTTCTTTGACGGACTTTGAACCTGTCATCGGTATAAGGAAAGAACGAAGGGCGAGAACGAGGAGGGCCGCAGATTTAAAAAAATATCAGCTCTCTCTCTGTCAACCAGCTGGACCGTTGGATATAACTCAGTAGGAAGATTTTTGTCGACGATCTTTGTTGTTGTCTCAAAATCGCACAGACCTCGCAATGACTTTGCGCAGCCTCCTCCTCCATGACCACCCTCCAACTCAAACGCAATTTCCACCTTTACCAACGCCAGGGGACGTAGTAGCACAATTGCGCACACCGAAAATTCTATATTGTTGAATTGTTGTGTAAGAGGAGGATGTGAAAGAAAAGCTTGGAAAAGGCTATACGCAGCAAACGTGTCTCTGTGCATCGTTCACAGACAGATATGCCTACAGTGTTTAGGAGGCTACGTCCCAGCTCGTGATAAGACCTGCCTTGTAGCTTGAACATAAGGACGCCCAAAGATATGTTGTTTCAATAGGTATATATATATATATATATATAGAAATTCAATAGGTATAAATGGCACACAGAATTATGATTTTGCTCACCCTACGAACAGCCTCAAATTAAATGATCTCTAGATATTCTTCAGCGGACATTACTTGGAGCAACGATATTAAATATTTGACACAAGCAAGTACGATAAAGACTATTAAGAAAACTTCCTCGTAAGTAGAATTGCCTGTCGCCTTGTTTTACCATTACGTTGAATACAGTATGCACACGGATGTTGTGCATTTTTTACTTTTTCTAATCACCCTTATTCATTCATCAATAAACATTCTACAACGACATCCTTGCACTTTAAAAGTGTTCAGAATGTCAGAGAACTTTGGTTCTCCCGTATCTGATATAACCTGCATGATAATGAAGCTAGGCCTCCTACATTCGAATGACTCGAAATAGTCTTTATGCCCCTGCAGACCTGTCAACAGAGTTAATAAGCATTTTTCTCTGTTAAAACAGGCACAATTGCCGTGCATGGGATGTTTTTCATTACAAAGCCTTTTCACAAAGTTTTCTGGTTCCGGAGGAAGAAGCTTATACCTAAGCTGCTAGCCATGATACTTTTTCATGCTTAATTTTATAACACATTCACGTAATCTCCTCTGTCAATAGCAGGATCTGTAAGTGGGCAGCAATCAATGCAAAGCTAAGCGGCCAGGAAACGTAACTGCAATGCCACGTTAAAGACATGGCGGCGGTCGAATCAACTATAGGCTAACAGGAACAGAATTGTCTGATTAGCTAAACAGTGTATTTGCGATTGGCTTTATGATAATGCCCACGCAGCATAAGTCAAGAAAGTCTCATGGTGAATGATCGTAGTATCTGTAGCGCTAACGAAGTGACCGTTGAAACGATGGTTTATTGTGACCCTGATTGTCCCCGTATACTCATCCAAGGAAAAGAGCAAGCTTGCTCTCTTCTTCTCTTCTGTCTCTGAATCTAACCGGGAAATTTTCTTTTAATGACTAACAAGTAACCTCCATGTTATCTGTGCAGGATCACTTAGTTACTTTTGCGATTACTCCAGACAACTTACACATACTGTTATATCTGCAGACTCAAGCTCGATGTGTAGTACGTTATTTTTTACATTGATAATTCAGTTTTAATGTTTTCTTTATGGACTGAGATCAACTGAGGCTAACAGGGCCAGTTGACAGTTAATTAGGCATTTCTGTGTGTTGTTATGTGGAGGGCATAAGGTCTGATGACCGGCCACGTACCCTTCCCTAAATTTACGGCGGCTGGCAATTTGCCTACCGTCACGAAAGCGACTCATTTACTCATTGCAGGGGGAAACGCGCCTGGACTCTTTTTCTGACTCTCGTAGCATCCACCAATGTTTGTCGAGAAACAGCTCTGGGGGTTGCACACATTGGCCACTCTCCGCAAGCCCTATATGCTTTTCGACCCATTTCGGCTGATGCACATACGACATAAATCCGCGTAGTGCGTCGTTATCAGTGCGTATTTATAAAATTTTTTATGGCTGACCATCAGCTAAGATTTAACGTCCACGATAGCGTTTTTGTGCATTACTTCGTAAGGACTCTGTAAATGCGCAACAGTGGGGATCGAATCGTGCACCTACGTGTCTCCTACAGCCGCAAGGTGCACGCGAATGCGTCAAGCCACCGAGTTCGAAGTGCTACCGTAAATGTTAAATGGTGGTTGATGGTCAACCCTAAAAATATCAGTCCGTATTTCTCTCCCCCATATCCTGCGCGTCCGCGTGCAAACGCAGCTGTTAACGCCGTCAATACAGTCTATCTGATACCCATCATAGAGTCATTATTTACCGCGTTATTCGCTAGCATGCCTTGCTAAGCACTATCACCCCTTACTTCTTCGCTCCGGCTGAATTCTTATTCTGGCTACTTATCTCCCTCGAAGGGTATTCTTTACCATTGCTGTTATCTGCCTACCCGTACTGCTCTGCCGAATTGAATGGTACGCTGGCGTGCCATGCGTGCATGTCTATACATAGGCTACCAGTATGCATCTCTTATCATCATCGTACCAAGCAATATATTATTGCCGTAGTTATTATCGTGATGACTGCTGCTGTGGTCCAGCAACTCAGTAGCGTAGGCCCACGCGACTGGGATGCTAGCAGTGGAGGAGGTGATCATCAAATCGCATGGCCCCTACGTCATCTTTAGCTTCTTACGGGCGCCACCGGCGCAGACATCTAACAGGAAGTATTTTACGGAGGTGGATGTTTACCAGGTGCTGTGTCCTTGAAACATAGTCCAAAAATGCTTGTAATTCTAAGCGGAGTAATGTGTCGATATTGCACCTGGATAGTCTTCTAAAAACGAGAGGATCCATATGAATCTATATCGCCCATTTCTAGTAGGCAATTGATATCCACAGATCATGTAAAGCCTAGTTGAGAAAAGTCAATTTACAGGACTACGAGCTATTCTACATTAGCTGCCCAGGGCTTTGCAGAGCGCATTTCTCGTGACCGGGCCAATTCTAGATGAACATGCTTTTGTAGTAAGGTAGTACGCGAAAAACGGAACGAATCCCGATCTTAAGTCTGTGTTACTAAATATTACACTATCTGCTAAAGTCGATGTATAGTATTGAGGGTGCATTATAACTCTACTTGCCTGTTCCGGTCTCCGTTGCACGGACCAGCACTCTGGCTCGGTGTAGTTTGCTCATCGGTTAAACATGCACTGCAACAGTTAGGATCGTTGAGAAGGCAAATGTCTAGTCATCTGGCCAACTGACATAGAACAGATAAATTTGAAGTCCAACGGGCTCACCAAAAGTGGAACCCATTGGTCTCTCTCTCTCTATAATTAATTCAGCTATCTACGTGGTGCTGGCCTTGGCGGCTCTGGCGGTGCGAGAAAACTCCTACAAAGGCTCCTGCAACGTCTCTCCTCAAAATTTTCCTCGTCTAATTGTTTTCCGCCAACAATTATCCCATTTCAATGAGTAGTGGATACAGCTATGTAAATAGCCAAACTCATGAATGCACAGCCATTCTACACAGGGAGGGAAGACTAATCACGCAGGTCGACGAAGGGGCTTACGGACTTTGTACAAACGTGACCCTCCAAATCAGTGCAGAAGGTCCTTGCACGCCATCGACAGACAATGAGCAGTACATCATCTCTGCAACCCTGGCACGTATTTGTAACTATAATGCGCATTGCCGCATCCGTTGCCCCTTCTGTTCACAATTTCCTGTTTCCGAGTCATTCGGTGCGGATGACGACAACGACGACTTCCCTGATAATAACCGCTATCCGGATCAGTTAGAGGTACCCGTGAGGTCAGTAATTACTAAATTTAATTATGATTGACTACAATTGTTCATTTACGGGTAATTACGTATTCATTCGTTGTATTTCGAGACACAACCTATACTCACCTCCATGGGCTGGCCGGCTCTCCATTCTGCTAATACTGAGGACGACTGTTAGATGTAAGCTCCTGTTGGTGAACTCAAAATGTTTTTGAAAAAATGGGCAGTTATGATACCTCGAGGACGAAGCATATAGTAAAGTCAGTTCGGGTGAAGCCCGTTGATGATCTGATTCATAGAACACAACAATCAAAAGTTGTGGTACACTGCGCATTGTTTTACCACACTATATACAGGCGCAGATGACTTTATGTGTGGTACAATCACCGATGTTCAGCCAAAATCGTCGCGATTTGGAATTATTGGATGATCTGGATTTTGTGCAAAGAATATGACTCACACTGCTTTACTTAACCAATATAGAAGACATGCAATGTAGCGTACTCTATCTGACGGTGAAAGCATAAAAAGAGCGATAAGCGAAGTTTATATTTACCGATTTTATATTTCGTGGAACTATCGAAATTTCAGAGTACAGAATGGTAGAGGCATCGAGTATCCAATAATAATTTATTGCTGAGATCCACTTGGTTTCCCAGCAAAACTTGACACGATCGCCGGTACCATAAAGCTGCACAAAACATATCTACGCTTGCTTATCGTTGCTTGAACTACATATACTATCTGTTTAGAAATATTTAAGTAACAAAAGCCGTAATCAACAGCTGCGACATGTGAGCCGTATGAGCCATTGCAATAGACCATAGGGAGCTGAACGCGATAAGTTGTCTTACAAAACGAATAAATCGAGTGCTGTAGACTAGTGGGCTCAACCGATAATCGACTTTCTAGTGAAATACAGAGACGATGGGTGCTGCTTTCTAATTAAAATTCAATTAACATGCTGGGTAAGTGTAGATTCTGCCAATTCAGAACAAGCGACTCTCACTATAATCAGTTGGCACCGAGAAGTTTGTGATATCGTCAGCATTTACTGGCATATATAGCGGCCTCCTTTTACAAATTTCGTCACATCGTTGTGAATGATTTCGGTGCAATCCTTGAGTGCGCGGTGTCTAAACATTTTGGACGGTTGTTCATAAAGCAGGTGACTGTTATGTGAAGATATTTGCCACGATATGGAGCGATAGTGTAAATAATGGGTAAAGATAGGTCAGTTAGCCATGGAGTGTATGATATGAGCTTATGCCATATGATAAGCTTTTTTGTATGTCTCTTCTCTGTGAAAACGAGCTCTCTGCATATGAAAAACATATGCAATCGTAAAATGAAAAAAGAAACTATGCCACTGGAAGTATCTGTCAAAATATGCGAATAAGCTCGGCTGAAATTGACTGGTATCCGTATTTTCAATCTTCCCATATAAAATACGGCCAAATGAGCTCTCCAAAAAAGTGAAGTTTAAAGTACAGTTCCCGAGTATTCCAAAGCATGCCTTTCAAAAGCCCAGTGAACGGGGTTCTTTAATAGCTTTAATGCGTTTCACTAGGATTGCAACATTCAGTATTGATATTATAAAATCAAGGATAGCGATTTGCTTGGAACGACTGCTCACTGAACGGCAGGAAGCAGGAAGCTTGCTTTACTTATGTGTTAAACAGCATACATGTAACCGTAGGCAAGATTTATATGACTTCATACAGTGATATACTTGAAAAATCTAAACCATATATTCTTATTATATTTATAATTCATTGAGCTATATATATATATATATATATATATATATATA
>MNPL01002924.1:10507-24861 GCA_002081605.1 Tropilaelaps mercedesae
ACCCCGACGGCCATCGTACACTCCGTTCTGTTCATCTGTATCTCTTCGACGTCGGAATTCGATCCGATTCTGATCTGGTCGATTCTGGTCTGATTCATCCGCGGTCCGGTCCGTTGATCCTGACCTCGTCGTGCGTCACGAACTATTCGCGTTTGTGTGGCGGACATCACAAACACGCCACTCATCGTGGACGCTTCCGGTTCGGCCACAGCTCGATGACAACGCCCCCGTCGCGTTGGGTCCCGCCGTGAGCAACGGCAACATGGGCGGCCATCTGCCCCCTCCGTCGACCACCCCACCGGCGCCGCCTCAACCTCCATCGAACAACGGCACGTCGATGGGCGCCGCGGGCGGCCCGAACGGCGCCTCTAGTCATATTCGCTATACGACGCCACAGCTCGGTGGCATCAACGCACAGTCGAACAACGGCCAGCCCCTCCCGCCGGGGGCGCTGGGGCTCAACGGGGCCACCGGCGGAAACACGAATGGATCGAGTGGGGGCGCCACGAACGGCCAACGGAACAGCCAGGAGAGGAAACTGCCGGCCAAAGCTCGAGTTAAACAGGCCCGCGTGCCCAACGCCTACGATAAGACAGCTCTTCGCCTCGATGTAAGTAGAACTTCGTTTGATTGTGGACGTATCCGAGGAAAATGCGAGGGGAACATGATATTAGCTCGTAGCGTGGGACGGATCGGGTACAAGTCGATTTCCGGGGTGGTCTTTAATGGTTTCCTAGCAGTTTTTAGCGGTTCCGTCGAATAGTGCGTTTGTGAGTCCGGATTCTCGGGAAAGTGTCTCGGCGGAATCGGTAGACACGGCAAGACGTTGTACTGACGAGATGGTTGAAGGTATCGGAAAGGCGGAGTTAGTCTGGTCGTAGCGGCCAGCAGAACGGACACGGGTCGAGATAACGCTCGGACGTCGGCTCGGAAGAACTGAAACAATGGCATTGGGCATGTTCTCCCAGCCGGGGGCGAAAAATGTACTTTACGATGTCGGATGAAGGACCAGTGCGCTAGGGCTCGCATAAAAAGATAGTGCCGCTAGGAGGCTGTTTCCTGTTTCGCTGGAGACACGCAAACCTCACTCGGGGGCTACTCTTGAGAATGGACTTTGCCAGCATAGATCCCGTTGACTTAATGGAAAAGAAGGGCATAGGCAAAGCGGCCTTCTGGGCTACATATCCGGACCTCGCGACGGATGTGCACTTTCCTTATCGAGAAGCTTGGTGGATGCACTCCTCCCTCCCTCCCCTTCCCGCTCTGAGGCTCTTCCTCGCCGACCTTCTTTGACGGAAGGATATCTCTGCCGTGTATGCGGGACAAACACCCGACCTATTGGAGTATCTTATCGGTCGACCAGGCGCTGGCCGCAATGCTGAAACGACCCCGTTGAGGTCGATGCTCGAGAGTTCGTATCAGGAGCCTGTCCCTTCGTAACATCCTTCCAAACATTATTGCCACACGGACTCTGGCAATGGGGTTCAGGAGGAACCTCCGAACAGGGCCGGGAGCCGTTGACTGTTTTTGAGACAACTCTATTCCTCAACGTCGCCATAGACTGGAAACTTTTTTTGGGGACGGTGGCTGAAGTCGCACAGAAATGAGTTCGCTTTGCGCCGTTCTGCCTCATGGACGCCTCGAGCCGCTTCTTTTCTGGCGAGTACGTTTTCGGCAAGGCCGTGTGCAATTCTCTACGCAGACTTCGTCAGTTCCACCGGAGAGCTCGCTCAGATTGCTACTCCATGACAGACGCGCGTCCCCTACGCGCGTCCGGAGGAAAAAAAAAAGTGGGAAGAGGGGGCCAAACAACCGCAGCATCGTACCTGTAAGCCCGGCGTGACATCTGGCCGGGCAGACAGCACGAGCCAATCTGCCTAGAAGGTTTTTACAAGAATAAATGAGATGCACCCCAGCAGTCTCTGGTAGCCGGCAGATCACTTGAGCGTAGTCGGTTGTGTATCAGAATCAGCGAAATCTTTGCGGGCAACATTAGGTGTCGCCTCGTTCGCCGTTTGCGGGCGTTCGCACAGAGAAGATGTCCCCCGCGCAGGCACAAGCTACCGCCAAGTATTACCAGCTCCTCGCGTCCTGTGTGCACCTTTTACGGGGGAATGGGTTCGGTGGAAGCAGCTGCGGTCCGTGCCGGCGTCACGTCCCCGAACCGAGGACTCCGGCCAGCCAGGTCGTAGAGGTTTGCTTTGCATGCAAATTTCGACGTGAACAGCGAAGCCGACGCACAACGGCAAGTGAATTCCACCGAGCCTGTCTACCCTCGACGAGACAGCTTGTCGCTGGCAATTGGACGACGCAAGAACGACCGGCGCAAAGACCCGGGCCTTGGCTCGTCTCATCGAGACGCAAAATGCGCGCACACCCTCGGCCGACGTCGGCGAAGGACGACTTCTGTCCAAATTCACTTGAATAGCGTCGAGAATGACACCCGTTGCTGGTAGGAGAGCGCCTACAATCAGACCCAGCGTCCATTGCGGGTAACGTTAGCGCAAAAAAACGCCTTTTACGGTTGCAAATCCCGCGCGCTCTCGAGTGACGCTTTGTGGTTCGCGTTGATAGACCGGCTGCCGTCCGTCTAGGCCATGACCGACATGTTTGTTGTCGATTTCGCAGCAAAGTGTAATGCTAATCAAGTAGTAGTAGTAGTACAAGTAGTAGAGGCTTGCTGACCCCAAGTACTTCTTCAAAGGAGTTTGTAGTTTTTCAGCTAAGACGACTATTGATTTATTTTGAAGGTTTCGTTAGGTCAATACGTGAGCGCTGTGTATTCGACGCCGGCGTTCGCACACCAAACGAGAACCTGCAATTATAACCTATCTGACATTTGTCTCTGTCCATCCAGGTCGGCGACATCATCCTGGTGACGGCGATGCACAAGAACGGCCAGTGGGAGGGCGAACTCCGCGGCAAGACGGGGCATTTTCCCTTCACGCATGTCGAGTTCGTCGAAACGGGCGAAGAGGACGACGCCTCCTGAGCCGGAGGACGCTAACAGCCGACCGAGTCTATACGGACACCCCCAATCTACCATCTGCAACATCGCACCCCCGTCAACTTCGGCCTTGACGAAGCCGTTGCTTGCGCACGGAGCCGACGAGTGTCGCAGGAGCGTAGGCGATACCCCCGTTTCTCTCTGCCGGCCTGCCCGAACGCCAGTGAAATGTCCTTTTGTTGCTGCCTAACCTAGATAGTCAACCAACAGCAGCCCTCGCGTGGGCCGGGGAGGATGCGAGCGCCTGTTTTTAGGATGCGGCCACGTAGGCCAACACGTAAACGCCGCCATGGCGCACACACAAACACACAGACACCGTCGAGGTGGCTCGGCGGCGGGGTAACTCGCTTTCATTTTGTATCGCCAGCAACATTTCGTATCGGCTGACTCTGTTTTACGTGAAGCGTTGACACACACACACACACACACACAGGGGATGTTTGTCAATTATTTCATTTGTGCAGGGACGAATACCATTTCAAAAACGTGACGTCGATATCGAGCGCCAGCGCTCGTCCGGCAACGATCCCACGGCGAACGCAGAAAAACGAGAAAAATCTACCTATCTACTATGTTCGATATTTCTAGATAGGCGCAAATATTAGTTGTTTTTTTTTGCGCAGCCGGAAGTCCCTGCAAGGCCGGTGGCCTGGCGCCGAGCCACAGGACTAAAACAGGCTCACTCAGTTGTGTTCTAGACGTTCACGGAATTGGCCGAGAGGACGATGTTGACCTGAGTCATTTACACGGGTGGATATAGGCTCGTGTTAATAGCGGATTGGGGTGGGAGAATTCTAGGGAACGCCTGAAATATGGGGGCACAACGTATCCGTTGCGACCCAATGAATTGTGTATAGCAGATTGTGAATATATGAAAGAGAGACAGGTTTCTATGCGAATACGCGCCCAATAACGAATTACGCTAAATGTCTAGCTACAGTAATATTATTGATATGAAACTGCATATGAATATACGATAGTAATTATAATGACATTTGTGCGCAAGAGAAGGCCGTAATAATGACTGGCGACCCAGTGGAGCCTTCGCCCATCCCCATCTCCTTCATAGGAGTGGCTGTCCACAAACACATAATTCACACACACACACACACACACACACAACTCCGTACACGGCAGACAGATGCGACGCTCGTGCGAAGCAAAGTCATTGAAGCGATCGAACGTGCGTGGGAATCACTGCGACACGGCGGGCGTGACAAGGGTGGGTGCGTCTGACATGACACATGCAGAAGACCGTTACGGAATGAAGATCAGAGCACGAAACGTACGAACGCAAATCGAGGGCCTAGAAGACACACGTCCTGTGTGATTAAACGTAGCATGAATGGGAATGAGTTAGTAGTGGTAGTAACAATAGGTGGACATCCTGCAGAAATCCAATAGAGATGTCCAGAAGAGATAATGGACGTATGGCAAAAATCCATCGATTGGTCGCATCGAAAAACGGAGTTGAGAGACGGACATTATCCAGTGATGCAAACACAGTTTGATAGGATTACCTCTCCCCAGACACGCGATGGTCAAACAACCAATACATGATATTCGTGACGGAGCAGACAGTTCCGTCTGTACGGGGTAACAACGAAGTGCTACATGATCGAATAAACACAACAGAAGTTCAACATTGGTACTGTCGCACGTTGGGCGGCGAAAAAATGTATCCAGTGTCAGATTGTGGAGGACCGCCGCGCTCGAGAACGTCGGGGAAAATTTTAGGCAGTAACGAAGCTACACCCGGTGAGCACCCGCAGTCTGGATGATTTTCGTGTAAACACACACACACACACACACAGACACACGTCTATACACACAATGCCAACGAAAGGCAGTCAAAACTAGGTGAGGTAATGACAATAATAATTGATGAATCGTAAGTGGACTGTAATAGGCATTGGAGCTCGTACGACGGCTTGTCCTATGCTCGAACGGTGTCCAGGTGGTAGCGTTCTTGATGGTGCAGGTCCTGGACACAGGCGCGCGGTCCTCGCGTTTGGGTTGGGCATATGACTATGGACGCGTCCACTTATCCTCTGCATGGATTTTAGCTTCTATCACAATCGCATGAATATCTCGTAGGTTCTCAGAAAGTTGGGGACGGGAGTTATTCTGGAGTGAGACGCTTAGTAGGTGGGGCAATAGTTCGGCATGGCCTTGCCGACACGTCGGAGGCAACGCAGAGGCCAATGGCACTCTTTTTGATTTTCACACCAGCCGGTGCACACTATCCGTGCTCGCGAACCGACCCCCTGGGCATCTGTTCGGGTGCAAAAAACCAATAATGATATGACGCGATAAATGATGAAAATGACGTCGACAACTAGAAAATGACTGGACGATGTAGGTAAATAGAAGTTTACCTTAATGTAAAATAATTATTAATAATAAAATATATTTAAAATATAAGCATTTCTGTGTTGTCACTGGCGAGACGTTGCAAAGACTCCCCATTAGCGTGTGTACTAGCGAACTTGTCAGAGCGGTTACTCCTACCGAAACTGGAATGAAGGGAAAAAACGTCGCTTTCACGTCACACGAGCATTGTTCGAAAGCGGTGAGGTTTATTCAAATATTAGCAGAACATACGTCGTAATTACCGTTGGTCAGGTTGGATATCTATTCAAAACGATCGTTGGCGTGTCGCAACCAGCGATTTCAGCGACAGGATTTTAAAACATTGCTCAACGTCGACGTTCTCCTCACACGGCGGGCCTTTTCGGCAGCATCAACTTTTTTGGTGCACTTTTTACTGATATAAAAGCGTCTTTTTTTCAGCCCAAATTGCCTCTCTCTCTTGACGGGGCTCTTGTACGGGCAACATGAGCGCTATATAAATGTCACATAGCGTTAAGCAATCCGGCATGTCCTTTAACTTCACGAAGTTTTCAGCGCGTCCTCTGTCGGACACAACGAAACCGCGTCGGTATATGGATGATGGGGACATAGGCCTTGGGCTTGCAAGCAACTGTCGAAGGAACCACTTGCGAGGCATGGGGGCAATTGAAATGTTCGCCTGAGCGGAATTACGCGAACGGAACTTCTTGTCCTCACAGGCTGGTAACGCCCTGGTCAAACATCTCAGCGCCTGTTGGCTGCGCGTGCTCGTTCTTTTCAGGACGTCATATCTGTGGTTTACTTCGCTAGGAGTATGCTCACGTTCCATGGACAACAATATTAACTTGAAGCAAAAGTGTACGTAAAACTTGCACTGTGACTCGATAGATTTGGATCGCATCAGTTTGGCGTAGTACGGTTATTGTAATATGAAGGTAGTGTAGTAGGATTATAGTATGGAAATGCATTTTTTTTACTCTGAAGAAAAAATAATGCCTGAAATAAAGCCTACCTGTAGCGACTCCTTTAAACGCATTTGGCATTTTCCACGTGCCGTGGTAGCAAGAGACTCGATCAGGAACTCTGTTACGTGCCTTATTGTCTATGACTGCATTCTACACTGAGTGTAGGAACCCGATATAGCGGACCTAAGGCCGCTGGGGGAGGGTTAGATGTATTGCGGCCAGTGCCGGTGAGGCATTTCCCTCATTGCCGTGCATACACCAGACATCTCCTCTGTGGTTTGAATCTCCAATGGCCAATCGCTAAACTCATCCTTCCGAACATGCTATTTTATATATTTTCCCGGCCAAGGGAAAATAGCTCGTTGTTTTTGTGTTACTCGACTTATGCGGAGATGCAGGCCATCGATCACGACCGATACGATAGGCACACACCTCCAACATAGATTTGCAATCCATCGTCTCCAGCCTCGTTTGTAACGCCTTTTGCCACCTACAACGTGGCTTTACATAAACCCCACCGAAGTGTCGAAGTTTGGATCCTTCTTCTCAAGCGAAGTTGTACTCCGACCATTGGCCAAAAGCACCGAAGCCGTCGGGTAACCCTCTATACCAGTGGCACATAGCGCAGCATTTCGCTGGCACGCGCCCAATTTCTTTGTCGTTTCACCACCATACGTAAGGCCGGAACGGGCCACATCTTTGAATATTGCCGTGGCTTCGGACCTGTCGGATATAAGAAGTTCCCGATGTAAGGCTGATTCGACGGTGTGATCACTTAGAACCTGAGAAGTGTTAGCTTTTGCTTGCTAAGATGGCTCCGCCTCTACGGGGATTGTATGCAAGGATGTGCGTACGGCGTGCCAACAGGTGGTTCTTTCCCCCCATGTGGAATGCTGCTCGGCTGTTTGCTCGTTTCCCCGCAAACGCTACAAGTGCGCTTCAAGTCCAGAAGTCCAGAAGGGGTTCTTTGGATAATAGGTTTGAAATTTTCCGAGTCTTCCTGCGATGTCAGCACTGCGCCAGATAAAATGAATATCATTTAAGCCTGCTGCAGTTCGGCGAGATTCTGTCCTCGCTAAGTCACGCTAAGTTTCATGCGCATTTGACGTTATCTCCATGCTCGCGACCGCTCTTCACACTCGAGAAACTTCTCTCCATTAGTGCATCGTCTTGATGAACCTTTATTAGCAATCTCGTCTTTCTCTCTCCGTTTCTCCCTGTTTATATAGATATATATATAGATATATATATTGCACGTGGAGGAAGGCGGAAAAGATATATTAACACCTAGAGTGAATGAGACGAACTATTTAAATAGGTAAGTTCCATTTAATCTCAATATATACGGAGCTGCTTATCTTACCGTACTAGATGAATATCAGTCGCTGGTCGTCGCAACGGCTAGAGGACACTTTCGAAACACGCCACGCTTTGTGAAACGCCCACGCCCCGCCAAAGATGAAGGAGAAAGGGCGCGCAAACTGGCATCAAAGACGTTCTCTAACGACAATTTTGTCAAGTATTGTTCTCGCGAATGCAATAATACCTATACAGAACGTGACAATAGTGGCTTCCTCTTTCGGCCTAGGGGGTGTCAAGCGGAGAGCCAAAGTATTTTATTAATAATAGGATTATAATGCGATCCCTCCTTAGCCATGACCTTGAAGTCTACTCGACTGACAAGATAGCGGCACTTTATTAACGCCGGTCTGTTTATTCAAACGTCGATAAAATAAGCATTGGTCCCATAAATACGTGGCTGATGTTAGTTATTTTTATTCCTTTCATGTTATCGGTTGCATAGTACGTTTTGAGAAGAAATTTGCAGCAAATAAATCATCACCACGTTGATTGAAGTTATGTCTAAGGTCATTAATGCTACTCGATAAAATAGAAGCACGTTTCGTCTTAGATCTTTTGATGGCGAGCAAGGATTATTCGAAAATATTGCTATAGAAAGGATTTCTTCTGATTGACAAACATTATCAGTCTCTGAAGCATCCGTTAGGGTTTGCTTTCTACCATCTAATTCCACACTGTAAGCCAATCCGGGGTGCAGGTCACATTTCACCGTAAAACTAGTCTTTTTGTTTTAGACTGATCCTAAAAGAGCAGCTAATACCGCGCAAACGTGAATTTGACATGAACACTTCAATAGAAATGAACAGGCCAAAAATCAACGATATACTGACGGGCTGCAAGTCACCCAAAATTGCCTAAAGGGACGGACAGGCACGGATTAGCAAAACCATCTCGCCACCTGAGATACCCACCGCGAGTGAACTTTTGCCAGATAACAGCGGAAAAAGGACCAACTCTTTCATCGACTGGAGGCGGTTCGATTCAGGTCATATTAGGGTCGCAGGGTGTATTTGCAAGGAAGGTTCTCACCTAAAGTTTACAGAATAATGTGTAACCGTACTCTCATTTGGATTAACAGTTACGAATACATAGCGAACAACATACGCCAATTACTCGCATCACGCTATATGCCAAGATTCAAGTTATATGTCAAGCCACATTATTCAGAAATTTCTCATTTTCACCGTTTAAATATTTTTTAACGTTCCTCTGTGTCAATATGCAATCATGATAAAACGTAATCTGTGTAAAGAGATATGCCTTGCATTCCTGCTAGCTGCCGTAATCCGTAACTGCCTGCAATAAGGGCTCATTGACACGAATCATCAACTTTTTCCTGTTACGCGGGCTTACCGTGATTACAGGTCCTACGGTCAATGTACATAATAATGGAGAAACATCAACAAAAAAAGATTGAGGATTTGCCGTGCCAACACAGATGGCTGTCGGGCTAGGCATTACAAGAATGTCCTCCAGCGTGAGCGCATAATGCCTTGCGCATAAAATTCATGAACTCTGCCGAATAGTGTTATCGATAAAATCGTAGCAGCAAGTATTTAAAAGGACGTACTTCCTATCAAGCCCTTTGTCAAGCTCCGTGGGAAGCTCCCTCAACGTGTACATAGGCGTACCAAACCGCACAACCTTTTCGGGCATGACGTAGAAATAGTAATCACTCTCAACGCACCAACGGACGATTGCTCTCGTAAAAAAGCATTTTTTCAAAAAAGCATGCGCCCTTCTATTTGAACATCAGCCCCATGACCCGAATGTCGCTCAGTCGGTGGAACAGCTCGACTTCTAGCATAATGTGCTCGCAGCCTGTCTCCTTTCTCGCCTGGGTACATACGCAAAGCAAGAAAGTTTTCAATGACTCGCCATTGATTGGACTCACTGCTGATGGTGTTAGACGCTAGATCCCAGAAGCGCTGAGGAAGTAATGCAAAAAGCGCTACCATTTGACTGATGGTCCATCCTGAAAATATTTATTAGAAGTCAGAAGGGTTGTAAGGCCGCTGCACGTAAAGGCTGTATTGAACGTCGCTGTAACATCGGAACCAGTTGGATAGAAATGTGCTCATCGTCGAGTTTTCTCAAAACATTCCATTTGCGAGGTGAGCCATATGCCATCTGACACTTCCGAATTTGTCTTGCCCGTTCAGACACTGATGGTTGTCATGTCACTTTTTTCTCTCATCGCCGCAGCGATGACGCAGGTCGAATATCTCAGGCGCAAGCTTGTTGGCAAATGTTCGCACAATTGTAGGCGAACGGCGTGGCCAACGTCCAAGGGAAAAGGCAGTCCGAAGGGTACGAAGACCGGGTAAGCGAAGTGCAGTAAAAAACGCGTTTCTTGCGCTCGCACAGGTTTCGAAGAGCTACTCATCCTACTAATGCTTTACCCTGGTAATTCTATTTTTTCTACCAGTCGGACCGCTGTGCATGTCTCTTCCAGGAGCGTCTTGCAGAGAAATTACGCTGGCCACTAATGTATATGCTGCACCTTCCAAAGGGATTTTTGAAGTAAACCTCACAATGTTACAGTGAAGCATAGCAGCGTACGCGCATGTAGGCGACCGGCAGAGATGAATAAAATTGGGGCTGCGCTAATGTAATGGTGGTACTACATTAGTAGCCGCCTCTACTCAGGTGACGATGATAGCCCTGAATATCTTCGTCAATGTACCCTTCGAGACGATTCATCGATGAAGGTTGAGGCCACTTGCATTGTTTGGTTTTCTTAAAATTAAGACCTAGGCGCGTCCTGTGTCGGATGTCTAGAACTTTGCTTCGTTTAGGATATTTTAGGTGCAACGCCGAAGTTACGCCGAAGTACATAGTCCAAGTGAAGATTCGATAACGACCCAATTGTCATAAAAGTTCTTGCTCTTAGGAAGAGCCGGAGGGCCTAGGTAGAGTTTTTGGAAAGTCAAACATCTCCATCATACTTCGGTCTTCCGACAAGGGATAACCGATCGGTTTAGATCGGTTGAAGGTTTACCGTCCATTTTCCCGCCCAAACAGTGAAGAGAAATGGGTTTTCCACCTCGTCCACTACCAAAAGTGATGTTTTTAGATACATGAGGCATGTGTCCCAAGATTGGTCTAAATCGATCAAACCATATATATATATATATATATATATACACTAATGCTAAACCAGCTGTATCAACTGTTCCCCTTCACTGCATTCTATAGAATGAATTCAACTGCCAAGATCAGAATCCACAAGGAAACCCTATGGCAAAGGCGTCTTCAGCTCATACCGTTATTAGCCATGTCATTGGCGTGTTGGCCTCTACATAGATGGACCGCTCAAGACCTAAGAAACTGGTTGAGGTCGGTTAAGCGTTCGGTGGGCGTCAGCGCGACCAGGCCAGCGCGCAATATCCCGAAGAAAATGTGACTTAGCAACACACGATCCACCATCCTGACCCCGCGGATTAGACGATCGAACCAAAGGAAAGGCCGTTTTAATGGCGTCGCTGAAAGACAGCAAGACTGAGATAAATTAATTTTGTGTCACTGCTCGACACATTGTCAACACTGCTGCTACATGGTTTTACTCGCTGAGGTAGCACCAAGGATCGCCGCATTATTCTGAAATATAACAACATACATCGCACCTCTGAGGAACAGGTAGGTACTTATTAATCGAGGATGACTATAATATAGGGAGCCGTACCTGCTAATAAAATTGTAGGATAAACGTTTGTTTTAGCAGTCGCGAAGAAAAACGGATTCTTCTTATTTCGAGCTTGGGCAGCGTGTTCTCTTTCTAAGCACGAATCTATCTGGTTGTCAGGTTACCTTAAGAAGTACAGGCATTTCTCATATGATTTACATACATTTTTCGTGCTGCTATCTTTATTCGCTCAGTTTAAGAATCAGCCTTATTTGCTTATAAGTGGCCAAGAAAAAGCGTCAGCTTGTGATTTAAGTTGTTGTGCAAAAAAGTTTATACATGGCGCTAGGGAGAATAGGCGCTGAAGTAGCATAGCCAGTAAGTGTAATTGAATGTCGAAACTAAAAGGAAATGTCAGTGAGGAGCTGTTTTGATGGGACCTCATAGAACGATGAGGACGTCCCACAACGTAGTCCAAGGACAACAACTCATGGGGTAGAGGCATTAACTATAGTAAAAAAACAGTTATCTGACTAGTACCAGCAACCACCAAACTTTTAAGAACCGTAGCTATTTCAATTCCATCTAAAGTAATCTAAAGAGGGTGTTTGTTAATTTTTGTAAAGAAATGATGTGACTATAACATTTTATATTAAGGCGGTTTACTCAAACTTGGCAAGCTCTGAAAAACTATAATGGTTAAGCTCAATGGGTTAGAAGAATGGCGTTTCTGTCCTTTTTTAGAAATACGCTTTTTTAGAAGTTTCTTACTAGAACCAATGGCCTGTGAGCCTCAAAGCGGCTGTATGTGTACCACTCGCGTTACCTATTATAACTTTATCTTCCGTATTTTTTCAGAGAATCAACATTTTAGTCACGTGCGCAACCAATTACCCTATTCAATCCACGAAGCAAACAAAATCACCGGGGCTTATGTCCGGATTAGAAAAAACGGATTAATGACTACGTTTTTAATTACAATATTGCAACTTGGATCTGTAGTACATCATAAAGGGTTCGTTAGATTCATGCTCGTATTGTTCACAAACGCACGTGGTTATCACAATTTGTTAAATGCTTTGATCCGTAGTCGTCTCCTTTACAATCCTCAACATAGAAATTGGTAATAAGATATTTGTAAAAACCCCTAGAAGCGTGGTTTTTGTAAAATTATTAAATAATTGAATGTTTTTTTAATAAGGTCTCCTGTACCCGTTCTCACTTGTGTGTGTTATTATAAAGTAAACCTAAGTAAAATATACCGTGCACATTTAATTATATATTAGTTTTAGAACTCACTTCCAAACATAAACGTGATTATAATCAACAATTAATCGACACCAATTATACTATAAATAGTGTGTCATTCCATCAGCTTTCCAATAAAAAATATAAGTTGAAACATCTCAGCACGCACAAATAAATGAATGTGTGTCTACATATCATCAATGTGTAAATGTCTCTATTATTTTTCGTACAATTTGAGGATTCATGCTGTTTGTAATGCAGTCACAGTAACAAAGGTGTTTATGGTACCGACCTTCCTGAAGAAGAATGCCAAAAAATGTGAAGGACCGAAACAACCAAAATAAAGTAAAGAAAAGCGATATCGGAACCTGCCAGTTCGGAAAAACTACGCTATGGAAGCTCATTACGAGGCCGATCAGTATTGAGGCAAGGATCAGATAACTTACCCATATCTAAGGAAAATATGCACAGTCAGTTCTCTGTCGCATCAAAATCAGTAGAGAGTGGCGCTCTTATTTTAAATTTATCAATATCTTTATATATGCCGCTCACATGTTGAGAACAAAAATATACTAACAAATGTCTATATAAATTGGTAACCCGCTGTAATATGATATTGAGTTTGATCACTTTTAGACACGTAAGACTTCATGTACACAACCTGACTAAGCGAAGTTGCCTTTTTCAGCTTTTCTCAGATGTCCTCTAGATGGCAAACTGTTCATTCACGTTAATCATCTACTTTATAATAAACGTATACCCTGCTCGGTTCGACACTTTGTGCGCGGGCAGGGACTACGAAACTACCTAGAGGAACTACGACACCCCGAAATGGCTAGTGACTGACAAAAATATCAACCGCGTCCGTAAACGAGATGGACGTTACATAAGCATTCTTCATACCAAACATGAAAAAAAATGCCCCAGGTCTATGACGTGCCTGTTTGGCTGAGTTCGTACAAGTTGTTAAAGAGTGCCCTGTGCCGTCATAGGTGGCATCCCGTGAATCTCCGTTTTGACGTTTATTTGTCCGTACGCCATATCTGGAGGAGACACGAATGAATACTTGACCTCCAAGATGAAAAACATGTGTCAGGTTTATGTGACGAATATGAAAAGCTAGTTTGGAGGCTCGAAATTGCAGTTGAAATCTCTAATAACCATGGTTCCTTTTGCAAATATGCTAACAATGAATTTCAGTGCGGGAAGTTGACAGAAAATTTTGTGGTACCTTCTTAATACGTTGTTATACGCTTGTGGTTGTTGTCCCTCACAGCACATCTCATAGCAGCGACAGCAAGAACCCCTTTTTCGAAAATAATTTAAAACTCCGAGCAGGTTTTTCGGGATCCCGAGGTGGGTTTCGAAGTTTCTGTGCTCGGGCACCTCGAAAACTTTTCGAATCTTTTGTCTGGATATCCCAATAGTGATATACACCGCGCTTGCACTGTAGTGTATTCCGCATAAAAAATCAAAACCTATTCAATCTCTGATCCGGCCCGAAGCTTGTTTTACTACAAAAGAAAATCTGAAGACCTCGGTCGACAAGTAACATAGGGTGAAGCAGCAGGCCTCGTTTGACGCCTAATGCATTTGAATCTTTTCCGCACCACATCTTCTTTAGAAAGGTGTTCCAATTCTTGAATTAAGAAAAAATTTGACGACACTCGAGAGGCACAATCACCAACAGCAACCCAGCAGCAATACTTACTTTACTATTGTATACGTTTCATGAAATATTATTCTGACCCCACACGTATTCGACATATATATATATATATATATATATATATAT
>MNPL01002927.1:0-17492 GCA_002081605.1 Tropilaelaps mercedesae
TATATATATATATATATATATATATATATATATATATAGATAGATAGATAGATATAGATTGAAAAAGTAGCCAGAAACTGGTGAGTCTGATTAGAACGCAAGAAGATGGTTTCTTACTTAGCTCCACAGGAAAAACGGAGGTTACGTACAATCAACGGAGTCGGACGGTTCATCCTCTTCAGCGACCGGTGGAAACGGTATTTTTTAAGTGATACTTATTTTGTTCGTCTCCTATCAACATGCTCTTCAGAAGATACTAATCGCACATGACGCAGTTTCACCACAATAAACCATTGAACACCCCCAGACATAGCTTTGTTGGCCAACGTGGAAGATCTATGCCCTTGAAACCCATATCGTTTGCTCGTCAGTCTTCAACGATAATCGAATTCTACATGTCGACCAGACCATCCAGCCGTTAACAACTCGCTCGCAACATGTCCGCGATGTGTTGATGCGATAACCATGACGCCTGGCCCCTGACAGGCTATGGGCTAAAACCCCACCCAGTAAATGCGGCGAACGACGACGATGCCGTCTAACATCATGATCAGCCGCGTCAACAAACCGGACGAAGTTTATATACAAACGGTGTCGATTTGAGTATTGGACAACGACGAAACAAAACAGCGGTAGGACGCTTCATTTCCGGCAGGTGGCCGGTCGCGTCAGTTTGACGACGCCGGGTCCGACCTGCGCTCATCGAACGAGTCGACGCCGTCGTATTGACGCTGAATGACTAGAAAAGCAGCAGCAGCAGCAGCAGCAGCGGCGGCGGCGGCGCGATGAACTTACGCCGAAACGCGTCCTCGGCGTCGCGCTGAACCTACGTATGCCGCCTAACTAATTTCATCGAGGTAACCTGGCTTGAGACGACCGGATCGCGAGGGCGATGACGCGAAAAATGTCGAATCGCCCGCGAAAACGACGAAGTTGTCGAGGGAGTGGACGAGCCCCGAAACGACCAACGGTCAATTAATTGGGTTCTTTTTTTTTGTCTAAACTTCTGCTGTCATGCGCTTAGAGGGGCGTTTTGCCCCCGTCGATGGCCCACCATAGAACAACAGTGATAGTTCTCATGAGTCGGAATGGCGACTCTGGCCGTGTCCTGCGGACAGAGAGGGCGTGTTTATTCGTTTGTATGTCCCGGCTATGTAAAACAATCCACTTCCAACCTAGAGGCCGGCTTTGGATTGGACGCTCGCTTTTGGACCGTGGCCGTTTATGGCTGCATTCAGCAGCACGAGAAACAACCCGACATGTGCCAAAGTGTCCTAGCGAGACGCCATTCAACCTAATCGAGCGGCGTCAGTGACGAGGTTCATCGCCTCTCGGGTGGCGTGATGGTAAAAACGTGGCCCAGACCTCAACCTGTCGTTGAGACATCAGCGATTGAGGTGCACCACTCTTTTCTAACATTGTCCACTATTCACGAAAATGTCTCGTCACACTTTACAGGTTGCTGCGGTACAGATTCTGCACGATGCTGCACAGACGATTTGGCAACGCCACCTCTCTGAGGTTTTTTTTTTTTGGCCTTCTCTACTTTCGTCGTGCGGTCTGCCGAAGACACATTTTCGAGGAGGTCTTTCCGCCATCTTCACTTGGCACCGTTTGGCAAGGAAGTTTTGCAGGGCGAACGCGGAGGCCGGGATGATTGGCGGATCCCCTCAGCGGTTGGCCACCACCACAAAGCCGCCGGTGTAGGCGTCGAGCTGCCGTATGAGAAAGAGGACTACTTTCTTCAAAAACACCTATTTTTTGATAAAGATCCTGACCGCGTGGGGCCGTCCGTGCGCCCATCCCGTCGGCTGCGCGCACTTCTTATGCCGGTAGAGAAACTCTTACGAACCGAAGAACTGAAGAAGCGAGAGAAGCAGAGAGAGAGAAGGGGGTCGCGTCGACGAGAAAGCGCTCGGGTCAGAGCATCACATTGCGTTGCACCGTTGACAAAGGAAGATCGAAATCCCTCCCTCGTTGAATGGACGGACCGTAAGCCGAAGCGATTGTTCAAGTGAAGAGTGGCCGACCGACCCTGTACTCGGTTCGCCATAGCAGCCTCTTGCGATCTCGTGCCATCATCCTGTATCACACTCAGACTCTCTCTCTTTCTCTCTTTTTCAGCCCCCATCGGAAGGAGGGCAGGAGGCTGCACTAGACGCGCCACGCACACCTCATGAGAGTAGCAGAGAAAAGGCGCTCTTTTTGTGCGTGGCCACGCCAAAAGTCGGCCACATCCACCAGCAACAGCAGCGACCTACTAAGCAGGCCCAAGGCAGGCCCAGGTCCTCGTAAGCGACGGGGCTACTCTGTCCGAGGCGTCCTTCTACCCTTACGTGATGATGATAGTCGGGGTCGACTTGCCTTAGTCTTCCCTTAGCGCGCACCAATGGGAACATCTGAGGAATGAGCGAGGGAACGCCAACACGGGACGAACGGGCCGGCACTCGACAGAGGCAGCCGTAGCCGAATAGATTGAGACTAAAAACAGACGAACAGCAGCAGCAGAGAAAAGGACGTTCGCGCCCGACGAACGCCGCAGCCGCCGCCGCCAGCCCACGCGGTCGTTTTATGGAAGTGGCATGAATGAGAAGCGAACAATATGGCCTTCTGAACGGACTCGAGCAAAAGAATTAATTGCTACAAGTAAACCAGGCCGGGGCGGACCACAGCTACACGCCGCCACTACACCACCCCATACAAATCTACCCCCACACATCTACCCCTACAGAGACGAGGCGGGTCGGCCTAACGGACTGCCCCGTTGACAACATTCATGACGAACAGGACCCTGAAGAGACGAAGCAGGCCACTGAAACAGGCCAAAAAGAGACAGACAGAAAGAGGGAAGACTCAAAAACGAGATGCGTCGATTCTTCTCCTTTATACTGCAGCTCTACCAGATGCACGCGCGACTGTGCACGCGCGACCGTGCACGCGCGACCGTGCACGCACGCGTCTACTCCAATGTCACGCATACGCAAGCAACAATCGAGTCTACGGCCAGCCAGTTAGGCTAAATAACGCAATGATGGGTCAGTAAGTTGAAGTTATCGCCGTTAAGTCATACTTAGTTCGCGCGCGTTTCATATTAGTTAGCATAACAGCTGCACGAACGTGCAATTTGGACGTTTCCTTCAGCTATTTGTTGAGTGACGCGTCGTTTGCGCGGCTACGCCAGGAACGAGTTCTGCTAAAGGCAGCCGACGCGATCGCGGGACCTAAATTTGGTCTGCTTTTCTAGCGACCTCACCGGATCAGAGCCTCGTGAGCGATTAGCTTCATACTCGTGAGGTGTTGCCAGTTCTCAGGTGCATCGTGGCGATCTCGCAGTCGCCCTTATAACGAGATCAGACGGCCGATGTTCGAATCATTATTCTGATTGGCGTCTGAACCCGTTCACTTCGGCACAACGGCCTGCCTAGGAGATCGCCGACGCGTTCCAAAACGCCGATGGCCACTCGGTCGTATCCGATCATAGTTCAGGCCGCTAGCGATCTGATTGCATCAGATCAGTGCTTTTTTGCTAGATAGACCCTGATCAGACGACAGAAGTCTGTGTAGCTAAACGGCATCGTTGAACTTCGCTCTCTCGCGCGTCAAAAACGCGCGTCGTGCAGCTGGCGTGCACTGCGTTCAGCTGGCGGCGGCGGCGGCGGCGGCGGCGGTCATCTATTCGGCGTTCTGCTCCGTCACACAGTTCCTGCCTCGTGTCCATCGCGTCCTGCTATTGTCCATGGTGTTTGTCTGTGTGTCTGAAGCTTCTTATCCGCTCGTAGGCTCGTAGGTCGCTGATCGTCGATGATATTTATGTTAGGACGCTGGCCCTCGAACGCGCTGAGGAGCAACGAGCACTCGCCTATCGAGCACAAACTACGAGCGCGACATGACAGACTGGCAGAGCATTACTCGATGCGGCAACTGTGCGTTGAGATGCATCCAACCAGGCCAGACAAGGACAAACGATTTGTTTTCAAAGCCTCCTAAACACGGCTGGGCCGCGTTCGGCGGCGCTGCTACTCCGCCCTAAAGACTTAGCTAAACTCGGCGGACCGCCCGGCCGGCCGGCCGACCGACCGCCCGGGGTAGAGTCGAGAGCCAACCGAATAAATAAATGCCAGAGGCGTAACACGAACACATTTGGCGGGAAAAATCGAACTGTGGTCAACCCGCCGCGATGCTATCGCTTCAATATCACCTTAATAAGTATTAGACTACCTAGTAGACTATACATATATATATGTATAGATGTAATATTTGACGCCTTTGTTACTTGTCGAGTTTGATTGTTTGTCGCCCCTGTGGCGGCGGCGGCGGCTGGCACGTCCACATGCGCGCGTGTGTCGATGTAGGTCGATCAATGTCGGTGTGCCTACGTCCTATGCCGTAGTCGTAATAACTCCCACGTGCTGGTGTCCGTGGTGGTAATGGTAGGAGTAGTAGTTGCAGGAATATTCGCAGTTTTGGCGGCGGCGGCGGCGGCGGCGGCGCATAGAAAACAGCGGGGATCTCACTAATTGCGCGGGTCACGTTGCCGTAACTCAGGACAAAGCAGCAACAGCGGCGGCTCCTCTAGGCGCTGATCGAAGTGTCACTCGCGTGAGATGCGTTCATTCGACTGACGTTGCGCAGCTCCCGTCAAAGAGTGGATAGTTGCCGGACAGGGCGAATGAAAGTGGAAAGTTCACGTCGGACCGTCGCCACGCGACGCCAACGGTCGTGGCCGATGTCGTCGACGTCGAATGTCACTGCGATCAGGATACGGTAATAGAGCGGCCCGTCATAATGACAACTGCGTCACGCCGGACGAAAACTGCGCTCGTCTAGTCGGGCAGCTTTCGTCTGGACGCCGCCACCCTGACGTCGACGCGGCGGCAATGGCTTTTGCGAACGAACGACGTCGGACGTTTTCAGGTTTGAGTGGCGCTGAGGACGACGTCCTGTCGCGTCGGAGAATGCTAAGGCCGCTGTTGGCAGACAAAATTAATTTTTCAGCTATTAACTCAGTTGAACTGACGAGAACAACTGAACGCTACAGCCGGAACCCGTCGTAGGGTATCTGCTTGTGATAGTCGAAGCTCGTGCACGCGCTGGACGCACGCATGTCACGCGTTGTCACGGCCCTCCGATAACAAAGGCTGCTGGTGCCATCAAACCGCAGGACAATTGGCAGGACGCCGCCAAAACGGAGAACTTCGCGTAATGGCGAGGATTCATTAGACGCGCATTCGTGTGTCGGACCGACACGGACGCTCTATTTGGTCCTGGCCGATTCGTAAGGCCGCCCGGGCCAGTCGAGTCCCAGTCGCATAATCAATCTATAATAGTGTGTATTTAGCTTCGGCTAGCGAGCGACGGCGGCGGCGGCAGGGAAGGTTGGGCAAGTTCGGGGATGGTTAGTGGACGGAGCGCGTCGCAGTAGCTCTCGTCCTCTATGGCCGCATCAAAGTAGAAGATGGCCCACCAGGGACCAGCAAATCGACCCGCGCGCTCGATAGCTCGCTCAACACAGCCGCCAGTGGAGACCCGCGCGATGCCCGGTCGAACGCACCCGCACACTCTGAAAGAGGGCGGGCGCTGAGTGTTGGTGTCGCGTTGGCCGGTTTGTCGCGAATAGATGCCACGAAGTTGAAGCCAGATTTGATGTTAGAATACAACAGTTAAAATAGCCACGTCGTAATGGGGGTGCATTACCGGGTGTGGCCGAATAGCGTCGGATGTCTGTGCGTGCACGCGCGTGTGTGTGATGGCCGTTTGATTGTGAATACGAAAGAAGAAAAGACGAGTTTACAGGATAGGGGAGCGAATATGTGAATAGCAAAGAAAAAAAGCGCGATGGAAGATTGTAATTGCTTTTTGATTAGAGCAACGGTGCCCGCCAGCTGAGCGAAACTGGTTGGGTATGGGGGAACCGCAGCTGCACACGCACGACGAACAAAAGCCGAAACAATGCAGTCGTGACAGACACGTGGAGGGGGACAAAGGTTTCCAAGGGCGCAAGAATCGCACTATAATATTCAGGAGGCCATATCCTAGACACGAAAATGTGGACATACGAAACGAAGAATTCGTGAAAATCATAATGGCGCCAGGCGGTCACCTCTCAGCGATCGCTGGCTAGGGTAAATTACTCGAGCGGACAGATTGCAGAAACACACAACACACACACACAAACTGGATTTATGAACATTGCGATATTTATTCTTGCCGGAATGTATTTAGCATATGGCTGACTATCGTATTAGCGAGGCAAAAGGCCTCAACTCCAGCTGAAATGTCTACGAGAACTTCTTGACGTCCATTGCGTCGTCTAACAACAGCTCATCGTGACCCCGCAGCATCGCACAGCAGCATCGCACAGCAGAATCGAACAAATTTACGCGCTCTCCTTCCTAATACCCTGGTTAATCGGTTGACCAACACGATGGATGCCGCTAGCGACCAACTTTTCGCCGCAGTAACGAAAATTGAAAGGTTTGAGTTCTAGCGAAAAACACTTTAGTACATCGTTAATAGGCTCTATTGTCGGTAACATCTATTTATTGGCCTGTGCATTGTCACCACATGAAAACGCAATCTCACATAGGAAATTTGTTGCTAGCTGAATTCGATAATGCATGCGATAGTCTGGCATGATCAGGCTTTGTCGTGACAGCCAACGGGTGTGTCACACTTCGACTGGGTTATGTAAATAGTGCGCGAAGAAGTCTTGAAGGCGCGATCAGATGGGGGACGGATAAGAGTCGGGCGTCGGCCAAACGGGCAGGGCTGCATTTTCGACACCGCCCACCGAAAACGTATGTACCGGCATATTCATAATAATTTTGACCATCTACAGAGAACATTTGCATTGTCATTAAAAATCTCTTCACGTGTTTTTCGTCTCGCATCATGCGCCCCCTTTTAATGGCTTGTCTGCGTTAGAAGGTTAGCAACATATTCCTCTACAGGGTCCGAGTCACTCCTTCGGGTCTCAATCAATCTTGATTCACATTAACACTATAATGGCGTTCTTGACTGCGGCAGTACTTACTCTAAACTGAGCAATTGACTCTAGTTTTTGAAAAAGCTCCACCAAGAAAACTGCATAATTACAAATAATCGCCTCCTTAGCATTCAGGAGCGATTCTCGCGCGAAGCGTCCACCTTAATTTGGTTTTGGATCTTCTTTGTTTTCTTCTGTACTTCGACGACGACGACGACGATGAAACGCTTGTTCGTGCTCTGGCTTCGCAGCGAGTTATCTGGCTTACTTCATTAGAAATTACGCCTCACTGATCTCCGCCCTTCTGCCCGGATCTTCATTTAGTAGTAGTAGTAGTAGTAGTCGTGGTGGTACTATAGGAGCTTCGCTGTTCTAAGCTCGGAACTGCATTACTTCGAGCAGGCCAATTAGATTCGTTAGAAGACCTTTCCCGTTTGAAGCTCGAAACCACTTTCGCATTACGTCGAAACAGCCCGCGAAATTCAAATTGCTCTGCTATAATAAGCCAGGATGGCCCACGTGGAGCCACGAGCTCTTCATCAACGGCTGCTCAGCGGTGCCCACGAAGGGCTACTTTTTTCAGAGCTGGCCTTCAGCCAACATTTAACGTCCACGGTTGTAGTTCTTCATTGTTTCACACGACGGAACACCAAAAATGTTACTGTTCATCTATCGGAAGCTAGCAGACCGTTCCTGGTGGGGCAAATCCTGTTTTGCATTGCACTGTTGACGACCGTCTTTGTGATGATCTGTGCTTCGATATCATCACCCACAGAATCTGTCCATCTGTCGGCTGCTGTCGAGAAAATCAGTTCACCGCTGTTGCTTTCCCTTCCACGCGTTCATTTACGGTTACTCTTAACGAAAACATGCTCGGCTATTTTGAGACATACTACGTAAAAGTCTGATTTTTTATCGTTATTCTTTACTCATTTCCAAGCTAAGCGCGAAGTTCGTTGTTGGCTGAAATGGCCGTGACGGTTGTGCGTGACACCCGGCGGCTATCCACACCTGAAATCACACCTCAAAACTATAATATATATACTATTATATAATATAACTATAATATAAGGACTTCATAACGGATGCTGGTGTCTCCCCAGAAGGTCAGTGTGTGCCGCTGCTGCGTCGTTAACAGTTTGTTCAAAAATCAAATCAATATTTGCCAGAACCGTAACGAAGATCACTAGTATACGAAGGAAATTCGAGTTACGTTAGTTTCATTCACAACAAAACACTCCAAAGTCCTGCGGTAAAACCCAAACCTCGGCGCCCTTGCCCGAGGTTCGAACTTTACCTTTAATGTTCTGGACCTTGCGGAATTGTCCAGATGTAGCGTGTGCTTAATCTTAGCCTGGCAGAGGAGCAACCGGCTTATACCCGCGCCCCGAGCGAATCAGTGTTTGACAAAACGTAGGAGAACAATTTGAACAGAAAATGACAAGATCTCTCAAACGGAGAGCGCTTCGTTCGGTTAATTCGTCTACGTCGCCCGATCGTACGGGGTCACCGTAAACGCTCTCTCGTTTCGCTTGAAGTCGGAAGGTCTATGAGAGGAACCCGTTTTCGGAATCAAACGTGTAGCTAATATCGACGTAAAGGTCACGGTGACCCACCTGTCCCATGTGGCAATCGAATTGCTTGCGTAGCGCCTCGTCGTCCTTGACGATCGGCGCAGCGACACCGGAACTCGACTGAATGAATGATCGAGGAGGGAAATAGCTAAAGTTGCCTTCGGCGCGGTCACCCTGTTCCGGCTTCACTCAACGATATCGGATAGTCCATCCATGTACATGATTGTCACGAGCCATCGTCAGAACAAGCATCGGCCACTGGCTTACATGCATGGTCTAAATCCGGCATCGCTTGCCTGCCTGTCTGACGCCACACGGATTTAGCAGCTGCCCGATCCGATTTTACGGCCCGCCATGTCAGACGTATGAAAGTAACTTGTCAAAAAGTCAATGAAACAAGTGCCTGACAGTGATCAGTTCGAAATTTCACGGGGAAATATTCAGACTATGGAGACCGGCGAATCGGTTTGACCCGTTCGACGAATCGTTTTGAGCGACGTTACGACGACCTTAGGCAGTTTTTCCCAGCGACTGTCTCACTGGCTGCGGCTGCACCAGATTGTTGAGTTGAGTCGAGTACCGTTTCACGCTAACGCCTCTGAGAAATCTTTAAGGAATATCACTATTTGGGAACAATGCTGACGCAGTTGTAGGCCAAGAAAGGTCGGTCTGCCTTGACTAAAAACAAACATCCTTAAGATCCTTCCAAGGATCCTTAAGGCGCAAGTGATTCTACATGTGCTCGATCGTCACCTGACGAGTGAAGCGGTCATTCTTCGAAAACCCAATACGCAGACCTAACAATATTATTCGTTCCACCGTTGACACAAAACGTATTTGCGAATCGAGTTTACAGGGACCCCCATTTGGAAACACAATCGCCATCGGAGACGATCCAGACCTCTGCGGGAAAACTGTACCTTCTAATACCTGATCAGGATCAGGTTCGCGTGGCGTCAATAGAGAACTTCCTGCCATTGAGTCATTAATATTTTTGTCATTCAATTACTAAGGAGGAAGGTTCCTTTTATAGCTAGTATGGGGTCTGAGTTTGTGAGGGGTATTTGTAAAATGTCAGGAATATCAGCTAATAAGCCAGATGAGCGGAAGTAATGACTTCGACATTTCGTAAGACGACGCTAGGGGCAAAAATCACCGGTTTCGTCATTGACAAGGCGCCCACCGAGTCAATGCTCACTTTGGTGACAATGAATTTACTGGAAACGCTTAAAATACTACTAGGTCATCCAAGCACAACAAATCCAACAGGCCATTTTGCAGAAGTGTGCCGTTAGACGGACGCATGTTTCGACCGAAGTCGTTTCCGCCTAGAAGGCTGCCGCTTCTGTATCGATTTCCATGACAGGGGTGACTCCTGCACAGGTATTCGTTATTATTCACATGCGCTCTCCGCATGCCGAATTTATACCCGCGATGAACATCCAGCATCGTCATATGTCGCATATATGGCGCTCCCTTTCTCTCAGCATAAAGTCTGTTGGCGGTTGGTGTTCACTTACCAAGGCCGCGAACGAGCTGCAACGTTTGTTTAACTCTGCACAATCCCCGTCCATCGGTGGGTTATTGGCCTGTCGTCGTATTGGATGTCGTCCAATTTTCCAAAGGCACGGCCTTGGCACGGCGGCTGAACCTCTTGAACAAGTTAGATTTAGAGAGGCTCGCTCCAGAAAAATCACCGCTGGGCGAACAGCTTCGTTTGATTCTGCTCGAATGTACTATTTATTTCGAGACACCTTCAGTCGCCGGATTGTACAGCTGCGAGGTCTCTTCGGTACTTTGCTAATTCGTGTTCTTAAACGGGAACGACAGCGGATAGAGTCGAGAGAGAACCGCGCTAGTGAACGAGTGAGGTTAAGCCTATTGTTTAGGCTTTTTTGATGTTCTGCATTTAAAAGGCTATTGAGGGAAGGAACTTCCTTCCCCCCAAAGGATCTGCTACTTCACACCGCCGTGTGAAGGCTATGTTACGTTTTCCCAAAATGTGTCCCAAAGGGCGCATATTGTGCGACATACATTTAGACATCAAATACTAGCTAAACTACTACTTAATGGAACTAATTATTTGCTGCTAATGCATTACACATATTGTGAATATAGTCATGTGAGCACATTTATGTACCTATGACAACTGCGACAGGTAAATTCCATATAACGACGAACAGATAACCGACACAATTCCGACAAGTCTGAAGTGCACTATTCATTCATCACCAAATGAAGTCCCCAGAAACGAGGAATCGCGTTCCCTGAAGGGCCCCTAAATAAACAATCGTCTCCACTGCTGTGTTATTTAAATACTGTAATCAACGTCTAGCCATAATAAATGTAATCTACCTCCGAGGAAATGACTCGGACTCTATTCGAATGTCCGAATGGACTCTTCCGCAGTCGGAGTCCATACCGTGGCGTTTCCCCATTGCTTTGGCAAATATCAAGCAGTAAATCGATTAAGAGTGCATACGAGGCCTTCAGCTGGAGATCGTCTCTACCCACAAATCTACAGAGGTACGACTTCGACGTGGCCATCAGCGGTAATCGTTGTGCTGGCGCTGCTAGTAATAAACGATGAGCAAATAAAATGTGTTCAATTTGCATTACGGCTTTTACCGCCAGCGACCGCGGACCACAATGCAGACGCATTTCGCTGTATAAACGCACTTACCTCGTCCGAAATGGACAGCAGCAAACTGGCCAGTCGTTGACACGATTATCGCGGTGTCAAAAGTCATGGGAAAAAGAAAAGACGATTCTGAGGTGGCGCTAGCAAAAATAGGGCGCCACTCATCATGGCGGTAGTGTCGATAGTTACACAGGCGGGCGGTGGGTCATATCGATCTAATCGTTTTGAAGCTGTTTCGTACACATGAATGCGGTTTTTCGGTCGTGCTCTCGCAAAAATATTTGTGTGCATATTGCGAGAATAAAATGGGATGAAATGAAAAACAAAAAAACTAGCAAACTGTTGCAAAACGCTGTATGCAATATAAAAACGAACTTTCTTGCACGAGCAGCGTCATCTGTTGATCAAACAGTGTGTGAACGATTATAAATATTTCGAATTATTACTCCAAGTGATGATGCGTTTATTACACAACGATGAACATATGTATATTCGCATGCACATATACGTACTGGTGTCTGACCTCACTAAGTCACTCATACGACGTTAGCGAATAATTACAAATTTCGTCGCAGTATCCGCCTGGGTGTAACTTTCGAAAAATGCTCGAGGTTATTGCTGCTTTGATTCACTGCGTCGAACGGCCTACCAATAATAATCATATACCTTTAAACATGCTTGACCTATACACATTCTAACTGAGTTAGACTTCACTGTTCCTTCGATTCAACTTCTCTGCTTTTTGCCTTATGCCGCTAGCATGGCACAACGATCGCACAGCAAGAAATTTGGATATTATACATATGGATATTATACAATTATTTATATATCTAATTGTAGCTGAAAAGCAGATGCTTTTTATGCGCAAATAAATTGACTCCATATATACAGTGAATATGAAAATTGTAGCGTCTCCATTACTTATCGTCATTCCCTCAAAAGGTTTCTTTCTCGTTGCGACTGCTTTCATAATAGTGTTAAAGTAATCAACAAACACCGCATTTAATGCTTTACAAACAAAGCGAACTTTCCATACGCAGAAGCATATAACGTACAAATACCGCATCTTTATGTGAAGTCAAAACAGGGTAACATACTCTTCATGACCGTGTATTCATTTACAATATATATATATATATATATATATATATATATATAGGACACGTTTAGTTACGCGTATAAGCTAAAGCCGCGCCGTGGCTCGGGCAGGATTCATTCATGACAACTGTCACATTCACGAATTTATACGCACTGCGTTAGCCAAGAAAAACTCCATTGTTGACCCTTCACGAATCGTCTGGGATAGCCGGGCCAACGAGTGTAAATACATCTGAACTGGAATAGGGAGTGCGTTTATCACGACGTTTGCTTTTTCCCAGAACAGAACTGCGTACTCGGGTAAACTGGCTGGGTGTGGCACTTTTATGGGCAAAATTATGCACAGCATGACACCCGTCACCGAGGACTTTTAACTAAGACGAATGATCAAGCTGAAGGAAAAACAAACTCTCGCCAGACACAGTTGAGGCTCGGTCGAACTAATGGAAAAAGCAATTATTAAAAAAAAAAAACTCCCGAGGCATGCAGTCCTGCGGAGATATTGTGAGGACACAACAGGCGACACAAACAGGATTCGCTATACCAGATCGTGTATCGGAGGACCCGATATGGTGATGATAGTATGTAATTAGTGTTGTTAAGGTATGCACACACCAATTAACTGTTGCTTACTCTGGGGATTCTGTGGGCAATTATACATAATTGCATTGAGTCTGAGTAGTTATGCTAAGCTGATTGCTGTACTTCCCGTATTCAATTCATATATATATATACATTGATTAGTAAACAGAAATTGTTCCGTACTATATCCTAATATTTGTTTATCGAGCTCATCGTTGTCATGGCTTGTCATCTGAAGTTGTTATCGCTAAAACCTAAACGTTCCTATATCTCAGCTATATCTGGTGATGACATGTGACCGGTCGTAATTTACCCCCGAAAGGACTCGTTCCACACTCGTTCCTTAGAGGGTAGCCATCTTAAGGCGTTACACATGTTTTCAGCTAAACGTCAAGTGAATACGTTAAGCGTCTCAATGTGACGATATCGCGACAGACGATCTGTGTGCATCGACATCACTTAAGACCAATACCTCGGATGGATCGAGAGGCGATTCGTTCTACAGCTCTGATAGTCACCGATGTGTTGAGGCCTTCGATCGCCCGAGTCGCCCGGCCGAAGATCCACTTGTCAAAGTCATACAGAATGCGTTCATCCCGCGGGTTCGCTGCAGTCGCCGTTCGATGCCACACAAATGTCATGTCACAAGGTCACAAATCTAGCCCTGCCAAGCCGATTGTATTCATGTAGAGATAGTAGTACGCTTGTTCACACATATCTCCTATTTTACTAGACAAGGCAATGTCGACCGCCTTCAGTGGCTGGCCCACAATGAAGTCCAGCGACTTCGACCGACGATAAATGCCTGCACCCCAAATCCGACCACATATGCACCCGCCTTCCTAAATAAACAAGCATGCGACGAAGTTGTCTATCGTCAAGTGTAATCTCTCCGCGATTGTGATATAACCACGGCCCTCAGCATTTCGTCGGTTTCATAGTCTTCTCTAGCGGACACAAAAATAACCCTTTCTCGGCCAGATCATTCTGAAGACTAGTGAGGAGGGCCTGGCCGTAGTCTTCCTCCGAACCTCCGAAGTCCGCCGCCCACCAATAACTCCCGACCTCCCCCTTGTCTATGACATCTGATACAATACATCCAATCCATTGAGAATCAATTGTCCAATTGAGGCGTTTTTAACCTGCGCGCGCGGAAGAATCAACCTCGGGAACTCGCTCTACGAGGCATCGCCGGTCGAGTCGGCGGCGCTCCGCGCAGGGATATCGGGTATCATGTGAATATCGTCAGCCGCTCCCCGATCCACCACTAGCTCCCCTTCTCTATCTCGTCGAAGTTCTGCTTGGCGTGATCTGTCCTTGTGATGCCGCTCCCGTAGGCCGCTCGCGTAGGCCGCTCGCGTAGGCCGCTCGCAGAGGCCGCTCGCAGAGGCCTGTATCACTCATTGGCCGGTCCGGCCTGTGTGAGTCCTCCTCCGGACCACACTGCGCGCATGTCGATCATCGCCCATTTAAAATCAGCCTCGTTCTCGACGGTGCCCGGCCGTCTTGGCTGCCCTCTCATTTTAGCGTGCGTGCACTCTCCTTTGTTCTCTCTATCTCTTGCGTTTGCTTCCTCTATCTCTCTCTTTCTCGCTACGGAGGATGTATTCATCTCAGCGCCCGGTCGTTCGTCAGTGGACGGTAACTGTTGCCGCGATGCGAACACCTCTCCGGAGTCCGATGTCGACCTTTTGCAGTAACTATTTAGACACACACACGCAGTGGCTCTGTCCCTCCCCGTTACTCTCTCTCTCGAACGCAGTCTTCTTTTTTCTCTCTCGCTATATCTCTCGTCTATTTTGATCCCTTCTCGGTCTCGTTTTGGATCGGTTATCTTTCTCTCTCGCACTCTTACCCCTCCTCAACGAAAACATCTGCAAATCAAAGTGTCCAATTTCAACAAACTCGATGACGATGACGACGGGTGGCTCGGCTGGTCGGTCGGTCGGTCGCTCGCTCGCTCGGTCGTGGTTTCTTTCCCCTTCCCGATTCCTCGTCTGAGCAGATTCGTTTCGAGTGAGTAAAGCGCACAACGACGACGACGACGACGACAACAGCAGCGGCGAAATCGGCCCTCTCATGTAGAATAGACACGAGGACGACGATGACGATAGGCCTAGTGAAGAGTTCGTCGGCTGAGGCTGCTGCTGACCGCTGTTTGCCTGCGGCCGTCGCGTCTGCCAGCAGCAGCAGCAGCAGCAGCAGCAGCAGCCATACGGGACGGACCTGAAACGACTCTGTCCAGGAGTTGTTCGTCCCGGTGCAGGACGACGCTGCAGGACACATTGAACGGAGGTACCCGCCACTCGGGCTTCAGCATCATCGTGGACTAGAAAGGCTGCCGGCCAAGCTCATGACGAGTGTGTCGACAGCAGCGTCAGCAACAGCAGCAGCGACAGCAACGAATCTAGCGAACATCATCTAAGGCAAGCACAGCCGCGACGCACAACGACACATAGATCACCCTCGATCTGTCCAAACTCCCCCCGGCCCTCAACTCAAATTGAGCATATCCACTTTGAACGAGTGTTCGATATCGTCGTTCGACACACACACACACACACACACATATCTATATATATATGTATATATGTAATTTATGTGAAGCGTTGCACTGTTGAGAACGCGAGCAAAGCAGCGCTGGACGCGACGTTGTCGCCTTTTAGCCTCGATTCTTTCAACCTCTTTGGTTAAATGTCTGGATAGTGGTGGTGGTGGTGGTTAGTCAGGCGACTCGAGAGCTAAGTTAGTTGTTGTGTCGCTTAAATCTCCATTTTACCCCTTTATGGCCTCCGGTCTCTGGCCTACCACATCGTTTGATCATCTTCTTAGTGATTTAAGGACTAAGTAGGTTTATTCCAGCGAGAAAGGATTCTGTGCATGGCTTAGTTTGCTGCTTTCCCTACCTGGGGTACCGTGGCCCTCTCGTAAACGATGTCACATCAAACCGCACCGAATGAAACCTCCCTGACATCATCGTAGAGTGAAGAGATACTCTTTCTCTCGCTCGCTCTCACTATCTCTCTCTCTCTCTCTATATGTGTGTGTGTGTGTATATGTACATAAACGAATGGGTTTTATAGACTCAGAGGGAGGTGGAGGAACTCCCCGTTCGGACGGTGCCGCTCCGGGGAACTGAACGGCGTCGGTCGGCGGTCTCGTGAACGAGCGACTTGAACTGTTCGTTGCTGTGTTCGAGTGAATATCGTTTTGCAATTTAACCCCTTCGTCTCGCTTTTAGAGAAAGCCAGCAGACCTGTCGGCCTTCCCCGATCCAAGCCTCGCACCGGAGCATTCGAATGGATTGTCGAGAGGATGCGGAGCGAACGCCAGAGAAGGGGGGGCGGCGGCGGCGGCGGCGGCAGCGGGGAGGAGGAGGAGGAGGAGGAATTGAGCGACGGGAGGGGGTAATACTCGCATAGGGACACTGCCCATGAGGAGGTTATTGGAGGCCGATTTCTGGGTTCATAACTGTCAGGGCCAGATGACAAGCCAGACTATTGGGGACATATACTTACGCCGGGCGCGTAGGGAAATCCGAAGACTGGTCTGAAGGCGCGAGCGCCCGTTGCTCCAACGAGCGAACCCCCGCAGACCAGCTAAGCCGCGAGGGCAGGAACACGAAAAGAGGGAGCTCGAGGGAGTGTACCCCACGCCTGTTGTTGTCCCGACGAGAACTGGACAGACCGAGCTCCTGCCCCAGCCGCGACGGCGGCGGTGGCGGCGGCAGAGCAGTGGTTATGGCCAGCTCAGAGCGTCGGCACGCGAAGGAACAAGATGTCTCGCAAACATTAGCGAAGTTGGCAGCAAGAACGCGCTGCTGAGTGTATGGTGTAACCCGGGATAAACACGAAACGGCCATGGGAAAATGGGTCTTAAGGTGAAAACAAGCCCTGAGGTGCTGCTACCAGCTCATTCGAGTCGGGATCCCTGAGGGCTCTGCTATTTCGTTGTCTATCGGGACATCGCGACAACCCCTCGAAAGTTATTGAAGTTTGCACCTGTCTAAGGAAAAACGCCGTTTCGTTTAATGTTGGACACAAAAGGTTCGTTTCGCCGCTAGACGAAGGTCGTCGACGATGTCACCTTCTTTCGGGAAGGACAAGCCGAGTAGATTGCGGGACCTGCGCGGTGTGTGACCTTACCACCTGAATGGTGGAAGTTTTTGTGAAGGTTCGAACAACTCAGACTCTGCGTGAACTCGAAAACACGAAAGTCGAGTCTTTGCGCGATGATTTTCTGAAACTGCATGTTCCTCATAAAGCTGTCGTCGCAGTTCGTATCTGGCGAGCAGACAGGACTAATGCGTCACGCAAACATGGTAGGAGAACAGCCAAGCACCGCCTCAGTGCCGGGCAAGGTCTCAAGGCGCAGGAAGTGTCCTGGAAGCAGCAACTGACATTGCACTGAAAAGATTTGGCCGTTCCGCTATAGGACGACAGGCTGCCCAGGCTCATGAGCGACGAGGCTATTGCGAAGTAAGTACCAGTCAAGTTTCGTATGTGAGCGCATACGCGGCAGCAACGAAATGCGTGTCTACGAACGTCGAGAACGGTGACAATTCAACGCTGAAGTCGAGTTCGTGTACCGGCCATCTTGGCTCAGCAAGCAG